>JALBZD010000074.1:0-73251 GCA_038050675.1 Globisporangium cylindrosporum | reverse complement strand
ACTGGTACACCTTCGCCGGGATCCCGTCGTAACCGGGGGCTTTGTACGGGCTCATGCTCTTGATCGCTGTCACGAAGTCTTCCGTGGTGAGGTCGGAGTCGAGGGTGTCTCGGTCGCCGTCCGAGAGGCGTGGAAGAGATGTCTATCAGGGAGACCTCCATGATCAAATTCATCCGAGCGCAAAAGCGCGAGCACAAGTTACGAGTAAGTTTCCCTTGTTTGTTGCACATTTGTTGTGAATGTGCCCGCTAACTCTTTGTTTCTCTTCTGTTTACCACTTGTCCAGAACCTATCGATCAAAACAAAATCAGGGCTGATGCGGCAAGGTCCTCATAATGAATAAAACCACCGTGCTCACTGGTAAGAAGTCTTTCATATGGTGAGATATACTGTCGAGCACTCTTGAAAACTCTGATTGTTGTTTGTGTTTTGTTTGTTTGTAGGGTCAGTCGATTTGTCAGTTAACGCTATTCTCTCCAACCAAGAGAATACTGTCGTGATAGTCGGCACCCGACTTGCACAGAAGCACCTGGCAAAGTTCGAGCTACTCTGGAAGAAAGGAGACTTGTTCCCGTACTACAAGGTCTTCCCTCCGAGGAAAGTCTGGGGGTTGGATAGAGTGTCGAGATTCAAGCCAAAAAAATCCAGAGTGAAGGCTAAACCGAAATCCAATCCGAAAGCAAAAGTGTCTACTTCGATGCTGTGACCCCACCCACCAAAAAGGCACGAATGAATCCCCTCTTGCTCCAGCAAGATTTTATTGATTTTGTCAGTCTCATCTATTAGTCAAACAGCTGACGCCAGCAGGACGCCAGTTAAAAAAGGAACTCAACCGAGCTTTGAAGACTTGTTTTGCTTGATAAATTACTACTCGCAAATTTCAAAAAAGAGAGTACATATCAGTTCTACATTTGCTCGCATCTGCGCACTTGTTCAGGGTTTGCAACTCAAGCGGACGGGGAACATGACGAAGCCACCTCCACAGCTCAAGCGAACGCGCTCGAGGAACATGAAGAAGCCACCGCCGAAACCGACCTATCACAGCGTCAAGACGAGCCTCAAGAGCGTCGTCAAGAACAATTTCGTCACGGAGAAGCTCACCGATGCCGCGTTCCGGGCCAACAACATCATGATCCACGCGCTCCAGCTAGCTGTTCAAGCTGTACCTGCTCCACCGTTGCGGCGTGTCGGAGGAGCTCAGCTACGAACACATGAGCACCATGATCGACTACCTCTTGGCCGACGTGATCACCATGCACGAAAACAACATCAAGCAGAACTACGTCGAGTATGTCGAGCAGTACGTCAACGTGCCGTGGCGCAAGAAGGAGCTGGTCGCCACCATCAGGGAGAGCTGAAGGAACACGAAGAGCCTCCAGAACGCGCGGTGCGCTCGTTTGCGCAGAGTCAAGGACGACTTGCTCAGGCCACACCAGCCGAAGACGTCGGATCTCCTCTGCCACGCAAGGATAGACAAATAGCGCAAACTTGTGCTCCCTGCGAGGAATCTGAAAAAGGACAACGTTCACTGCGACATCCAGTGCTCGCCGCAGGACTACCTCTCGTGCATGCTGCGCATGATGAAGGCGACCAAAGCGCACGACCCGAGCGTCAAGAACGCATGCCCACTGCGCAGCAACGTCGTGCCCAAACACGTCCGCATAGACACGACCTCGACCGTGCAGCTTTGCTTCACGAAGGAGCACGGCCAGCAAACCGACTACTTGACAAAGGACAACCTCCGCAAGCACCAAGACACCACCTGGGGATTCTTCTTCAAGACCAACATGAAGTATTTCCGCGCGAAAGGCTACACGTTCGACCACCAGATTGTTACGGACGGCGTTGACTGCCAGCATCCTCCTAAAGCGAAAGGATCTTACCGGTGAGCGAGTGATCCAAGAGAGAATAAGGAAATGTAGGACGTGCACTTACGAGGTTGTCAAATACGAACCTCTGAAAGACAAGACGGTCGTCGCGATCGACCCGAACATGAGCGACCTGTTGTACTGCGTCGGCGGAGACACCAAGGGTCAGACAAGGTCCCGCTACACTCAGGACACGCGCCGCCGAGAGACGAAGGCGAAGAAGTACCGGGACTACATACAGGAATGCACGCAGGTGAGGATCGACGGCAAGCGCATCGTCGAATAGGAGGCGGAGCTGAGCGCCTACAACAGGAAGACGACCGACTTCGAGCGCTTCAAAGCCTACGTGGAGAAAAGAACGAGGTGAACAGGCATCTGAGCCGAGTGTACAACGAGTACATCTTCTGAAAGCTGAAGCTGGGGCTACATGCATCGCCAGATAACGGAAGCTCGGCTCCTGAAGTGGTTCGAGGAGCTGTTCGGAAGCGGAGCAGACACGATCATCGCGATCGGATATTGGAGCCAAAGGCAGTACCGCAGGTTCAAGGAGCCCATCAATGGCAAGGGCTTTAAAATGATATTTTGGAAGGCAGGCTACGACGTGTACCTGTCGATGAGTTTCACACTAGCAGCAGTAGATGCAGCGCGTGCGAACAGGGCAAGTGCGAGACGTTCTGGCTGGGAATGCGAGAACCCTCGACCGTACAGGAGCGGCGTAATCTTGCGTCACGGGCTGATCAGGTGTACGACTTGTTCCAGGCTGTGGAACCGAGATACAAACGCCGCGCCGAACATTTGGAAGGCGACGAAGAACGCGATCCGAGGCGAGGTCGCCCCGCGTATCTTCAAAGGGTCTCAGCGGGGCTTCGCCGGTTGCCACACTCATGGTTGACAGTACGTTAAACACTTCATAGCAACCGAACAAAAAGATACTTTCTTGCTGAACAAACTTATTGAAAACATCTTCGTCACTACCAGACACCAACATGACACATTTGCTCCACTGCTAGCAGCCTTCACCGCCGGCGATCTGCGAGCAGGAAAGCCCCGGCACGAAGGACATGACGTTGATGACCGTGGAGTAGGAGAAGAGCACGACCGCGAACACGATGATCGCCGCGCTCGCGCCTTTCGTGAAACCGCCGTACATGCGCAGCTGCTGCGCGTCGAGCTTCTGCGCCGGCAGCCAGATGAGCCCCACGAGCGCGATTACGTTCACGCCGTAGTTGAGCACGAGCGACCAGAAGACGTTCAGGCGGATGCTCGAGCTGTCGAGCTTCACCTCGCTGGGCGTGTAGAAGTTGTCGCCGCGGAACAGTCCCTGCGCGTTCGTGCTCACGAACACGCCGATGAGCCGCTGCAACGAGAGCACAAGCCCGACGGTCGCACCCTCGGAACCTTCCTGGATGATCTCGACCAGCGGCGCGACGTTGTTGAGCGTCGTGATGCCGTCGCCGACGAACGACACCGACATGATCGCGCGGTACACATAGCGGTCGCGCACGGCGTCAAAGGATACGAGCGCCGAGGCGAGCAGCTGCGGCACGACCTGAAAGAACGGCGCCCAACAGAAGAACGCGCGCCACGAGCGGTTCATGAAGAAGTACCGCCACGCGAGGATCGTGAAGAGCATGATGATGTCTTGGATCGTCTTGAGCAGCAGTGTGTTGTCGTTCGCGGCACCCTTCGCCCAGCTGCGCACGACGTTGGCCGAGTCGGTGAACTTGACCGCGAGAAAGAGCGCGTAGAACGAGATGAACGCGAGGATGCCCCACACGGCGCGCTGCTGCATGATCTTCCAAAAGATCTGGCCGCGGATCTTCATGGGCACGGGGAGCGAGTACTGCTCCTCCTTCCAGAAACGCAGGATGATCGGCAGCGGCAGCACGGACACGACCGCGAGCAGCAGCGTCGCGTTCGAGAGCGCCATGTTGGGCTCGGTGCCTGCAGCGCCAGAGCCAAGCGTCAGATACGAGAACGACGCAGTCACGAGCGACGTCATGCGGCGGAACACGAGGTACGACACCTGGATCGACCCACGGTCGCGCAGTGCCTCACGCTGCGAGAGCTCGATCACGCGCGTGTGCACGCACATGTAGGTGATGATGCAGCCGACGCTCGCGAATGCCGACATGACGATCACGAGCGTCACGAGGCGCGAGTCGCGCTCGGTTGTGGTTTGCGACTCAAAGTGCGCACTGATGCCGGCCATTGTGAGCACGCAGGACGCGTTGATGAGCATGCCGACGATCATGTACGCCTTGCGGCGCAGCCCCATGATCGGATAGCAGTCCGAGAGCAGGCCGACGAAAAAGCTCAGCGCCATGGGCAGCTCGATCAGCCGCTGCACCGCGACGTTCTCCTGCTTGGTCAGGTTGAGCTTGGAGCTCATGAGCGGCCGCAGCACGCCCTGCAGCGATTGGAACGAGAACGCGGACGAGAACACGGCGGCGACGAGACCGATGCACTCCTTCGAGTAGAACGTCACGGCACCACCGGCGCGCAGACTCCCGTACATCTCGTGGTTGTAGAACTGGTTGCCGGCGACGTAGCGGCTGTCGCCGAAGCTCGAGTTGTTGGTGGTGTTGTGCTGGAAGTCGTCTATCGCGCCGGCCTTGTCGAGCATCGCGATCTGCTGCTGCTGGCTCTGAAGCGGAGGGTTGGACGGCGACTCGTAGAGCTGCAGTCCGTACGGGTCTTTACTGTTGCTGCTACTGGTGCCTGGAGGTGACCATGGCGACTTCATCTTAATATCTGGTACCTCTGGAGTCTGCGATCGAACTCACCAGCTGTGGTGTGGTGTGCTAACGAATGAGATGAGGAGCCGCGCTGCGTGCTGACGAGGCTTTGCTAGTGACGAAGCGAATTGGCGAGTGGCGAGTGATTAGCCAGCCGTGTTCGGAGCTGCCGGTTTCCAGGGGCGGACATGCTCAATGTGTACTTGATGTGATTAGTGCTCCGCCGTATTGCAACTTTCGAGTCAGCGACGCCACGAAGCCGGCTAATTTTATTTCTGAGAAACAAATTAGAGGCCTCTGGAAGTTAATAGGGCCCGTTTTCTGTTCGAAAACAAAAAACGCTCGAAACCTGTCTATCTCGGGTGAGGTTCACAGGCAAAACCGCCGTTTTTACTCCTGGTTGTATCGGCTTGGAGGAAAATTGGGTGTGAAAACCTAGGGATAGGGTCGAAATCTAGTTACAGCCCGCTTATGCGGATTTGGGCAAGATACAGGAATAGCGTCTGTTGTTTTGTATGGGTTTGGGAGAAAAGGATGCGCTTTCGGAGGCAAAGAAGGGGCGCTAGCCTATGAACCTCAGGGGCTGAAGAGAGGTAAAATCAGCATTTTAAGAAGGATTTGCCGTCGGGGTAGGGTTAAACTTGTTGCTTTCGCGGCACACCTAACCCATATTGTGGACGAAAGTTGAAGTGCTTCACCGACGGCTTTTCTGGCCAGCAGCTGGTTTTGTGTTAATTTGCGTGCTGACGTATCTTCTGGCGAAAAGTCTCGTGCGGACATTCGCGGTTTAGACACTTGAAAGTGCAGCGAGGCGCACATTTTCATTTTATGCCCTGAGAATTGCAATTCGCTTGCTCCCGATCAGCGCCGCTTGAAGCAGTAGACCGATTGGACGGGCTTCGCGCGCGAAAGTGGATGGGTGGCGAAGTGAGGGAAAAGGCGCAGATGGCCTCAGCAACAGTGAAAGAATGGCCCAGCGAACCACACCGCGCTTGGCGGGTTCCGGCCTTCAGATCTGCCTCGGGTTGCTGTGAGTTAGAGCTACCACCGTATTTCTTTAACAGGTGAACGCTCTCAGGCATTCTTATTGGAAAAGAAACTCCACCACTTGAAAGGTGCACGCAACCAGCAATAAACACTCGAGTGTACACTTACGTGTGACCAGAGTGGTGTTCTGTGGCTGCGATTCCACACTCGAAGTGAAGTCCCACGTTCTGGATTGCCACGCTGGCATTGATCGCGAAGCGGCGGCTCGGCTTCGCCAGCAAAAGGCAACAAGGCGGGGAGGCTTGCAGTGAGAGCGAGGGATCGTTCGAGGAGCCCCATATTTCGAGTTCGAGTTCGTGTATAGACACCAATACTCCCTTTCAACTTAATCCTCACAAACATTATTGCTCGCCGCGAGTGGTCAAAACCAAGGCGGTACGATTTCGGTAAGCTGATGAAAAGGTCATAATTACCGGTATTTCCTATTTAAGGCCGGTAGATAAATCGGGATTTTGACAGGTTCGATTACATAGTGCGACCAAGATGTTCGTTGCTGTCGCCCATCCGGGAGATTCTATCGGTATTTGACCACATTTAAGAGGTATCACGAAATACGGTATTCAGTAGAAGAGGGAATTACATGGCTTCGAGTTTCTACAAGGAAGCATTTTTGAGTCGCTAACCCGTATTGTGGTCTAGGTTTCTAAATTTCAGCACTTTTGCTGTCTCTGGCTGCCTCACTCCCTCTACAAGAGCACATTCCCGAACAAGAGCAACGCCGAAAAAGAAGCAAGGATCAGGATGGCAAGCAGCAGAAGCACCAGTCCGAGAAGACACGGACAGGTCGTCGCCGCCGCAGACACTTCGGTGGCAGCTACAGCTACATCCGCGTCTATCACCAGTGCAGATGTCACGAGCGCAGACGCCGCAGCTACTCCCGCCGTCACCGCCACCGCCACTTCAAAGCAGACGCGCGCGTCGCTGTCGATCCACGAAAAGTCGATCGTGAAGAGCTTCTGCGAGCAGCGGGTCGAAGAGAGCAAGGCGCGCGGCGAGGTAGTGCCATCGCAAGACCTACTGCGCCGCGAGGTGTACGCCAAGTTCGGTTGGGAGATGGGCCGCTCGACGCTCTCGAAGATCATGACCATGGACTGGAAGGCGCTCAGCGCCGGCGCGCACCGCAACCCGAACATGAAGCGCAAGCGCAAGCCGCTCTTCCCGGATTTTGAAGCGGATCTGGTCAAGTACATTGGCGCCCACATCACGCACAATGAAGCGCGTGCTGCTGTTGTTGCGGCAGTAGCGGCAGTAGCGGCAGCCGATCTGGCGATCGCAGAGAGCGGAATCAGCAGCGGCAGCAACAGTGCCATGATGCAAACGTGTGGCGTGGGGAACAGCGACGAGAAGCCCGAGATGATGATGATGGCTAACGGCAGCAGCAACAACAAACTCGTCACGCTGCAGGGCAAACGGAGTTTTGTGCTCACGGAAGCGGTGATCCTCGAAGAGGCACAACGGCTCAAGCAGGTGCACGGCATCAAGGACGAGGAGCTCGTGCTCTCGGTCGGCTGGCTCGCGCGCTTCAAGCATCGCAATGGGATCCGCTTGCGAAAAGGCGTGAGCGGCAAACAGCAGCAGGTGTTGGTGTCACCGTCGGTGTCGCCACCGATAGGAGTGCCAGGATCAGGGTTTGTAAACGCGTCGCTCGTGTCGTCGAGCGAGTTGCTATTCGGAAGCGTTGAGGGCGGCGTCTCGACGGCTGTGTCGACTGCTGAAGCGGTAGCACCATCGCCATCGCCATCGCTTCTTCTTCTGCAGCAGCAGCAGCAGCAGCAGAGGGCGGAAGCAGATGTGGACACTGCGTTTGCGGCTGGACGGGGTGACAACAGTGGTGAAGAAGCGCCAGTAACTGCTAGTAGCAAGGGCGACGACGCAGCGCGAACTTCGTTTTTCAAAGCCGCCAAGTTTGCTCCCAACACTGCGCGTCGACGTCGAGCGTCGCTTTGATGGTGATGTGTGAGACTGTTGCGTATTTAATAAATCGTAGCGAATGCAGCTCTGTTGAGCTGAAGAGCGCACAGAACTACCTACTGTCATGTTCGTACTCAACAGTTTCTTGGAGCGGACTGAGAATGCCTCATTTTGCTTGATATTTTGTTGGATTTTTGTGGAGCTGGGCTACAATTTGTTCGACTTGAAAGTCAGTTGACTTTCACATCGCTCGAATGGATGCAAGAACCACGACGGTCGCCGAGCAGCGCGGCGTTGAAGACGATGCGGTCGCGCTGTTCACTGAGCACCCGTGGTGCTGCGTGTGCCGCCGCTCGATCGATGTCAAGTGGGCGAAGCATGCGTTCACCAAGAGCCACCAGCAGCGCGCGGCCGAGTTCCTGGAGCAGCGCGTCATTGTGCTGACGGAGCTGCTCGTCATTCCAGATGGCACCAGCGGCACTGGTGTACTGCAGACGCTAGCGACGCGCAAGTGGGGCTGCGGCTTCTGTGAGCTGCACGAGTACGTCTTGTCATACTGATGTGTGTTTGTGTGTGTGTGTACGTGGTACTGATGGCTGCTCGGTGCTGGCTCACTAACGTGTGAATATGCCAAACAAATAGCTTTGAAGGATGGAGTGCGTGTGTCGACCATTTCGCGAGCGACACCCACAGAAAGAAGCTCAAGGCGTTCTGTAGACACCATCGCTGCGACGTCAACCGCAAATTGCGCACAAAGCTGCAGCTGACACCAGGGAAACACCGACAGGTGAGTCGCAACAGCGCATTCGTATGTAGATGCATGGATCATGTTTACCGTGCTAACGTTGTTATCGTTGATGTTTTTTGTGTTTGCCAGCTTAAGAAGGCGTCTGCCGCGCTGCAACAACAAGAAATGCAGCTGAAGGAACACCAAGAGCGAGCTGCTGCAGAGTCAGCACTTGTGTGCGGGTCTCATGCTGTGAATAAGGGCTTGGACGCCTCAGCGATGAGGGCCGAAGCGTTCCTGTCATCAGCAGCAGCGCGACTGCAGGTGAGAATACAGAAATATGGAGAACGGTGGCGCATGACATGCATTTGTGGATACTCATGATTTGACTTATTGTTTGCCGCTTGCTGGTTGGTTACAAATATGGTACAGCAAGTGCAGACGAAGCGACAGACAAGTGTGGCTTCTCCTCTCAATCAGCAGCAAATGCCTGGCACTGGGTCATCTACCAAGTGGATGGCTCCCAAGCTGCCAACAGAGGTGACTCGTGTGAAAACGGTGCGCAGGACTATGTTTGCACCAAATCTCTATGAGAATGGTATCTAATGGTATATGTGGCTGGTGGTAGGTCGTATCATCGGATGGAATCGTACAAAACCCACTAGGAGTCCACGATGGCAGGCGCGTGTGGGGTGGCGGCATCGTCAAGCTCAGGTACTACGTCGCTAACCAAACCGATGTCAGTTTGTGGTATCGTGTGGGTGCTTATGAACCGTTGCCTGTTCTACTATGGTTCGATAGAAAGCCCAATGAGTGGATCCCGTGGCCGATCGATGTGCTTGTCAAGGAAGAGAATGACAGAAGCGCGGCTGGTGGCAGTGGGAGAAAGTATCAGGATGCGGATAGCGAGCAAGGCGATCACGCAGAGGGCAAAGCTGTCTCCTTCACGCACCGCGTGACAGACATGGCGTTCGGCGCGGGTCTTGGACGCATCTCCAAAGTGGCGTGGGGAGACAGCGTCGCGAACGTCCACACGGACGCCGTGCCGCCGTGGATGGTGCAGAGTGAAGATGAGTACAAACGTTGCAATGAGCGACAGCCTCCAGTCTATAAGAGTACCTATGGTGGTGAGAGTGGTGATAGCGCCCAGCCTATGTGGACGCAGCAGATCGGCCGTCATCAAAACGGTCCTTCTGCGCACAGAGCTACCTCAGTTTCCAAGCCAGCAGCTAGGGCAACAACAACAGCAATACCACCAGACGGTGGAGGTAGGAACACGCAAGCACCTGAGAAACACGATCCGAACTGGTTGCCGAACTTTGGGGGCGTGTGGCAGGAAGGACCACGCTCCAAGACCAAGCACGAGTTTTCGAAAACGATGCCACTGGCGACAGCGTCTTCAGGGTTACAGTTTCGACCCGCGAGCGTCTACCAGCGAAGGAGGAAAGCTGCAATAGTGTCGACGTTGTTACCGAGTCTCATGGCGTCATCACCACCACAACCAGAACCACCATCCTATGTGGCAATAACTACAGAGGCGAAACCAAAATATCAGCAGAGTCAGCAGCACTCGCAGCCGACTCAAGATGAAAGCAACCAGAGCAAGCCTGCCGAAGAAGCACTGGTACTACCACCTCCGTCGCTACCACCAGCTGAGAAACCTCCAGTCCCAGCAACTCCAATGGTACGATTCCTTGCGCGCGCGTGTGTGTGTGTGTGTGTGTGCATGTTGTCTGCTTCTTTGGCTCGCGAGCTGGTTGTACTGAGATGTCTCGTTGTTGCCTTGTAGGATGAGAAGAAACGCCTGCTGTTGGCCCAGAAAGAGCGTCTGCGTGCGAAAATCGCTGCAAAGCGAGCCCCAGGGCGATGAAAATTCGTCACCACCAGCACGATAGAACAGCAAATCACAATGGGGATAACGAGGAACGGGTCATTATCAAGTATTTATTTCGAACGTCGGCTTCGAAGCGCCAGCCCCATTAAAAACGGACGACAGCGACGTCGCGCCCCAGAACAAACGGCCCATACAGTCTAACTGGAAGTGGCGGCAACGGCTTGCGCTTCCGCCTCGGCAGCCGCAGCGTCGTCGGCCGCGTCTTTCTCCGCCAGCACCTTCTTGAACTTGTTGACCTGCGACGAGAACGCCTGGTTGCACTTGTCCGTGAACGGCTTGCGCATGTCGTACGCATCTTCGCCATCGGCGTAGTAGCCCTTCTCAATATCGTACACTCTAAGCGAGCGAAGTAGACACGGTCAATCAGTCAGTACTGACAGCTAATCTTAGATTGGACAGACAGATAACAAGACGTACTGGTATTCGAGCGTCTTGCGGTACAGGTGGATCGCCGCAGTGTTGCCCTCGCGCACGTGGAGCGACACGTACTCGGCGCTGAAGCTCTCGACCATCGCGCGCTCTAAAGGCACGAGAAACACAACTCCTCTTTAACCCACTGAATGTTGTCCATCATGGTAAACTCATCAAATGCACAACCAACGTACGCGCAGCCTTCATGAGCTTCGTGGCGATACCGCACTTGCGGTGCGTGCGCAGCACGGCGAGCGACGTGATGTGGCCGTGAGGCACTGACGCTTCTTCTTCCCTATAGCAACAATAAAAAAAAGAGCAGCCAGCAGACACGATTGATCAGTCCAGGAGCTCTAAGCACACGACAATCGCTCTCATGCTTGACAAAGACTGCAACAAAGTGGACGCACATCTTGGCGAGTACGTAGCCGACGATCTTGCCGTTGTGGTCCTCCGCGACGTGCAGCAGCTGCGGCCACGACGTGATGTGGTAGTAGTAGTACTTCATCTGGTAGTTCTCTGGCAGACACCAGAGGTTGGCGTTCTGCATGTGGATCAGATCCTCCACCTACGCTCACAAAGACATACGCACACACAACCGGCAAGCAAGCGACAACGCACACCACCGCGTAGTAGAGGCAGAGCGTTAGATACATATCCGCGTGCGCATGCGCAAGCGCAAGAGACCCTCAGCAGCCCGAGAGGAGAGAAGAGCAGGAGCACTCACGGTCGCATTGCGGATCGACACCATTTTCGCGCTGCTCGATGCGATCCAGTGATGAGGGGAAGCAAGTCTGCTGCTTTTGCGCACTGTGAAAAGGCGAATCCTGTGAGAATTTGTGGAAGGGAGGATCCTGGAAGAATTGGTACAAAATGCCAATTCGCGGTAGCGCGATACAAACAAATAGTAATGAAGGCGAATCCTGCGAGAATCTGTACAAACTCTCACAGGATTTACCTTTAGTGCTGTTTGTTTGTATCGCACTAACGCCAATTGGCCTTTTATGTAAATAAATGAGAAAAATTTGTCTGGGAATGATTTTTAGATAATATAATGACTATAATTAACATAAATTATACATTTGTCGCACATACTTGACATTAAAATAAATATAAGGCTATTATACACATTTGTCGTTCTGGCGTCCCCAACAAGCCCCAACAAGCCCCAACGTCCCCAACAAGCTCAAAACAAAACAACGGCGCGGTTTTTCTCCATTTTCAAGCAGCGAGCGGGAACCGCAAGCGCCCGCCTCCGCACTCGAAGAAGAGAAGAGACCCGGACATGAGCACGCCCCTGAAGCTCAAGTTCAAGCTCTCCACCTCCGCGCCGCGGGGTGGCTCGACTACCACCACTACCACCAACAGCAACACAGCCACAGTCACGGGCAGTGGCGAGGCGTCCGCACAGCAGCACCATAGGTCCCTGGGGATGGCGGCGGCGGCGGCTCAGCAGCAACAGCCGCTCCTTGTGGGAGCGCGGGGCGGCGCGGCGCTCAAGGACTTGCTGAGCACGGCGCCGAACCCCGAGGTCGCGATTCGCGACTTCCAGAGCGCCCATGGACTCTCCTGGTCCCCTCCCGCGCCTGCAGTCGAAAGAAAAAGCGGTGGGAAAGCGGCGTTTACCCCCGCGGTGCAGCTTCTCGACCTTCTGGCGGTGCAGCGCTCGAGTGTGTACACGTCACTGCTGGACAAATTGCTGCAGGAAATGCTGCTGCGTATCGACGAGCTCCCGCAGGAAGAGCTGCAGCGCGTACTGGAAGTTACGTTTCCGTACATCGAGTTCCGAGAGCTGCGTGCGATCCCGATTGCGATTCTGTCAAGACAGGAAGAGACGCCCGAAGTGTATCTGCGCGAGCTCACAGAGAACCGGAAGATCCTGAACGAGCTGCCGGTGCACGTGCGACGTAAGATCATGCACGTCGACCCGCAAGAGCTGCACATCTTCGTGGAGCAGTGCACGCAGGAGTACGTTAAGGACATGACCGATTGGTACCTGAAGCATCCAGGACAGCAGACTACGTCTCGCAATCAGGGCGATAGCCACCACCACCACCACACAGCTACGAATGTCGACTCGTCGATTGATCTATGGAATGTGACGAGTCACATGCCATCATCGTCGTCGTCATCGTCGTCTTCGAGTGCTCGACATTCGCGCTGGGGTCTTTCACCCGAAGAGAGACGCCGCAGCAGCAGCGCGCTCGCAAAGTTGACGGAGATGCTGGGCGATTCTGAGTCGCTGTACCTCGCGACAGTCGACATCCTGAAGGAGTACGTGATTGCTGCGAACATCCCTGGTAGCACGAACAGCAACCCGAAAGAGTATGTGGATTACGTGCCGTTTCTTGGCGCGCTGCGCTCGGATCTCGCCAACATCCAGCGAGACAAGACGACCACGCTATTGCGAACCGACCCGCTGCACAAGTTTATCTGGTTTCTCGACCGCGCGATGAAGAACCAGACGCTCGAGACGAGTCAGCTGCATGAGCTGCTTGGATTTATCGGGAGGCTTCGAACGGGAGATCTGCCGCCAAACAAGAAGTTCAAGAAGAAGTCGTCTGGCGCGCAAGCGAGCGAGATCCAGGAAGAAGAAGAGAACTTCGAGATTGTGCTCGGCCCGCCACCTGTGGACGAACTGCTGTCGCTGCTTGACAAGATTGCCAAATCGGATGTACGCATGATCTTTGCCGAGCCTGTCCCGGATGATGTCCCCAAGTACCGAGAGATCATCAAAGAGCCGATGGATCTGTCGACGATGCGCAAGAAAGCAAAGCGCGGGAAGTACAAGAGCGTCGAAATGTTCACGGACGATTTCAACTTGATGATCCGCAACTGCATGACGTTCAACCCGGACACGACAGTTTTCTACAAGGAGGGCAAGCGCGTCGGCAAGCGAGGCAACGAGCTCATTGAGAAGAACATGATCGCGCTGCGTGGTGAGCCGCAGCGAATTCGCGCGAAGAAGCGTCGCAAGGTGGGGCCGAGCGAAGCAGTGAGCATGTTGACCAGCACGGGCATCGCGACATTGAAGGATTTTGGAGACGTCGACCAGTCGGGGATGGTGCCCGAGGGGATGTGCGAGGAGATGCTCGCAGATACGGCAATGATTCTGTCGGATCCGCACGTGAAGCAGCTGTTGTGCGATGCGCTGATGAAGAACCTCGTGCTCTGCTGGCAGAAACGAGAGTTACCGACAGACAACTTGATTTGCCGCGGGATCGTGCAGCTGCTGCAGATCGGCAATCCTTCGAGCGTGCGACGCATGATCCGGAAGAAAGATTTCGTGCTGCGCGCACCTCAAGTGGTCACGATGCGTGTGGTGCTTCCTCTTTTATTGCGGTCTATGGTGACAAACCGCGTCTATTTTGCGTTTCCTCCATCATTCCAGCGTGACACGAAGGCAAAAGAAGATCTGCTCGACACTTCGCTGTGGGAGAATGTATTACGCGCAAGCTCTGCGATTCGGGCAATGACGAAGGCGTTCACAGTGCAGTGCCTCGTGGACCACCAGATCGACCTAGGCGCTCAGTTGCTGCAATATGTGCTCGCCGCTGAAGACGATTTGCTGCTGCGGGACCGCCCATTTCTCCACGCAGTGGGCGAAGTGGTGCTGGAGCAGATCAAGGCGTCTCTGAGCGGGAGTGGAGACCACCACTCTGATGCGCATGCTTCACCTGCAAGTGAGCGCTTGAAGAGTTTGAGTGCGTGGAAATTGGTGGTGCGCGATTTCTTTCTGAGCGTGTTGGAGCAGCGGATCCATCTGATGAAGGAGACGACGGGAAGTATCGTTACGTTCTTTGAAGTGGGCGAAACAGCAGCTGATGGCGATGACGCTTCGACTGGTGAGAAGAACAACAAAGCGCAGTCTGCCGTGAAGGCGTTCCCGGTGCCTGTTTTCCATGAGAAGGCAGTGATGCTACTTGCGTCAGTGCTGAACATGACCGAGAAGGCAGATTCGTCTTCCTCATCGTCGTCGGCCACGGAAGAAGTAGTCTCCCCGTTTGTGAAGCGAACGCTCGGAGCGTTACGGAGTTGCTGTGTGTCTCTGGACGAGTTCAAGCTGTTGTGGTCAAGTCGCGTGTTCCGCTCCTGTCGTGAATTCTACGAGCAGCTGCTGGCGAAATGTCCTGTCTTGAAAGACGAGCTCTTCAGTTCGACCGAATCTGCTTCTGCTTCTGTCGCAAATGGCCAGGTGAAAGAAGAAGAAAGTGGTGCTGGCGAAGAAAGAAAGAATATCAAGGAAGACGTGAAGACGGAAGAACAAGAAGAAGGGGAGGAAGAAGGAGAGGCATCCGAAAACCAGGTGAAGGCAGAAGACGAAGGTTCTGACCAGCACATGAAAACCGAAGAAGAAGATTCAAACCAGAAAGAAGTCAAAGAGGAAGGCGAAGAACCCGAGCCGAGCATGAAAGAGAACGAAAGTGCACAAAGCCAAGTTCACGCTGAGGTGGTGAAATCCAAACCTGAAGACACAGCAGAAGCCGAGTTAGCTACAGTAAGCGGAGAGCGACTTGGAGAGCAAGCAGATGGCGACGAGCTGAAGCAAGAAGCAGAGCCAGCAAGCGAGGCCAGCGATGCTGTCGCGGAGAAGGCGAACGAGGAGGCGATTGCTGAGCAAAAATGACAAGGATGAAATCGAGTTTTTTTTGCAACTTGGAGTGTGTTTAATATTAAAATAGAGGATCCTGCCGGTACGTGCATCTGTTCTAATTTGTTGAAAAGCAGCAATAAACACCTTTTGATTGACTGTAATTTTGAGCTCGGAGCATACACCTTTGTTACAAGCCACAACTGCCATTTCACTTTCAAAAGCCCACTCTCCAAGATCATCATCAGAGCAGTGGTGTAGGAAGAAGCATGAGTGGCAACACGGAGGAAACGCTGCGCCTGCAGTTCGGCACGGCATCCAACACCATCGGCACTCAGTGGCTCGAGCTCTGCGACCAGCAGGATGTACGTGGACACGACTGCATTCTGCGCTTGCGGTCTCGCTGACGCTGCTGATCAACACTCGCTAACGGGCTCACGTTTTGCCTTTTTGTGCTCGTTGTGGCATTCGTTCACCACAGGCGCGATTGATGCGCGCAGACGGGAAGCCACGACTCATCGCATTCGAAGCCAAAGGTAACTGTATTTAGGTGTGATAGCGAACTCATTGCTCAATGATTTGGGCTAATTGACGTATTGGCGCTGTGACTGCTCTGTTTTGCTTTGTCCAGATCGCGTACAGAAGCGCCGAGTAGCGCCAGCGAACGCGAAGCGACCGCGCGTTGCAGACGTTCAAGAGCAAGCAGCATGGTACGTACGCGCGAGCTACATGCAACTCATAACTATGTAGTTCAGGTATAGCTGATAGTGCGCGACTTTGTGCTGCTACATGCAGGACGGGGAATGTGCAGGTGTACGACCAATCTCAGGCTGAGTCCGCGGCCCCGGCCGCCGACACGGGGCTATGGAGCTGGTCGAGCTTCGATGAAAGCAATTTGTTTGAAGTGAACGAGTTTCGTGCGCACATGCCACTGCACAACTTCTACGAAGGCTACGGAGTCGCGAAGGACGGCAGCGTATCGAATGCGACGTTCGACGCCGCCGAGGAGCGTCTGCGCAGTGTCCTGGAAGAGTGCGACCACCTGCGCTTTGTGCAGAGCCTCGTGGATATGGACTCGTCGTGGGGAGGCTTTGCGCACGAAATCTTGACGTACATCTCGGAAGAGTGTTCGAGTGCGGTCGTGGTGACTTTTGGCAACGACTGGACGTACCCGCTTGCGGATCAGAGCACTGAGAGCGTGTTCGCGCTCACGCCTGACAATCGCGACAAGTCGAAGAACGAAGCTCGCAAGCGCATCAACGTGGGCTCTGCTCTCACTTTGTTTGCTGAAGTGTCGACACTGCTGGTGCCGATTGCGATGGCGGGGAGCTCTTTACCGGTCTCGCGGTTTGCGAACCTGCATCTGGATCGAGACAGTTGCGCTGAGATGAGCACCGTCGCTGCGACTGCGATCGAGCTCGCGCTCTCAGCGTATCGCGAGCGATCCATGTACGAAGTCGTGGAAGGCGCTGTTTCGGGCATGAAGCTCATGGAGCTGGCGGCATGGTATCCTTTCGAAGGAAACCCGACGGAGTTGCTGGATCGTATCACGAACGAGACCGAGGTCTCGATGCGGAAAGAAGACGAGCTCGCGGATCAATACTCGCTGCTTCCAGCAGTCCCAGAGACTATTGTCAGTAGAAGATATGAAGATGAAGACGAGGATAGCGACGACGACGAAGATGAAGCCACATTTGGAAAAGTGTTCTACCGCCGCTTCCACTTGCACGGAAGCTTCACTGCTGGCGCGACGTCTATTTCGTCGCTCTCGAATGCGATTGACCGCGCTCACAGCTCCAAATGCGCTGTGCAGTGGACATCGCGAGCATTGAACCTGTCACTAAGCTACCGAGTGGGCAATCTCGCTGGTACATCCATCGATGCGGTCTCGCAGCTTTCCACGTCGCGCCGCATCGGCAGCTACCTGCGCCACGTGATGCGCGGTGTGCAGAGCGCAGACAGACGCGTGCTCTTTGAGTTTACGCGCGCTGGTATGAACCCGGACGCGCTGGAGGACATGGATGCTGGGCTTGGGGCGCTCCGTGATGCGTATCAGCAGTGAAGTGGTGCTTTGGATGCAGAAAGATGTGCCTGCCATATGTGATTTTACAAGGAGTCAGCAGCATCCTGAACCAAAAAAAGAAGCTGAAGCTCGCACCCTTTCTAATTGCATATGCAAAACGCCAATTCTTACGGTACTGACCTTCACTTTTTCCGCCACAAATTTGCTGAAGTGGGTGCAAAATGATCTCTTATCGTGCTTTGTGGGCTGCTTTCCCACCTTGTTTTGGCACTCATGACGTGTCAAACTTCCATTTGAAGCATATTCTACTGAAAGAGACACATTAAATATTACCAAGCACCACGCAGACTACAGTAGTGACATATCCGAGGTTGACGTTACGCACGATACTATTAACAACACCTCCCTCGCAAGCCAAAAGCCAGAAAGAGGAGAGGGGTTTCCTTTCGGATCACCCAGCCCCGCATTTTCATTTTCGGAAGAGCCCCTTCTTAGACGCACAACAGATAGGGAGAGAGAGAGTGAGAGATGCGCTCGTGGACAACGACGACGACGAGTGCGGTCGGCGCCGCGGCGCTGCTGGCGCTGCAACTCATGACCCGTGACGCGACGGCATTCTCGCTGCCGGGCGTGCAGATGACGACCTACAAGAAGAGCGAGCACCTGCCGCTCTTCGTCAACAGCCTCACGTCCTCCGAGACGCTGCTGCCGCTCGACTACTACAAGCTGCCGTTCTGCCAGGTATGTATTGTGCATGCCATGTGCTTTTGTCAGATTAGCGCGTGAAGTGATGCGTGAGAGAGGGGGATCTTGGTGTTGGAGAAGACGTACGCACTCTCTCGTTATTCGGCTTTGGTACCGTGGTGAGTCGTGTGGAAAGGGAGCTAATGCGTCTGATTTTGTTTCCGATCGTTTTTTGTGACCAACAGCCGGAGAAAATTGAATACAAGTCGGAGAACCTCGGCGAGTACTTGACTGCGAACCGCATCCAGAACTCCCCCTACGAGGTAAGCTAGACTGTGGAAGGAAGAGATCAATTATCACATGCGAATCGCTGGTGATGTGCATGTGTGTTAAATGTATCCATCTCGCTCATCACATTTGACATGTGCTATGCAGATCAAGTTCATGGAGCACCAGGAATGTGCGATCTTGTGTCAGCAGACGTACAAGGAGGAAGACATCAAGAGATTCGAGTCGGGCGTGAAGAACGCGTACCGTGTCAACTGGTACGAGCAGCACTTTTGAGCATTGTATGTTGATCGAAACAGAGAAAGGTTGAGAAGTGCTTACTGATTTGTTTGTGTTACTATCTGTAGGATTCTTGACAACCTTCCAGTGACGTCCGTGTCCGCTGAGGGTGTTCTTGGCGTTGGCTTTCCACTGGGAAGCTTTGATCCTGAAGTTGAAGTTGTTCCGCAGCTGAACAACCACATCAAGATCCGCATTGGCTACAACAACCTCATCGGCACGGAGACCACTCCTGACGAAGGCCGCATCGTGGACTTCACTGTCATTCCGTACAGTGTTGAGTATTCGGAGAAGAACTTGATGAAGGATAAGAACCACATGGAGGTCTGCGACTCGGCGGATCGCCCCCGCCCGTTGTACTTGAGCAACAAGGCGAGCGAATTGCCAGTGTACTGGACCTACAGTGTCGAATGGATCGAAGACAACGACAAGGAGTGGCGCACCCGCTGGGACATTTACTTCGAAGCCGGCTCGGGAAGCGACCAAGTACACTGGTTCTCGATCATCAATGCGCTGCTGATTGTGTTGTTCTTGAGCGTCTTGGTCGGCATGATCTTGATGCGCTCACTCCACCGCGATATCAGCCGCTACAACCGCGTGCCGACGGACGAAGAACGCGCGGAAGAACGTGAAGAGTCGGGCTGGAAGCTCGTGCACGCCGACGTGTTCCGCCCACCGACGAAGAACCCGATGCTCTTCTGCGTGATGGTCGGCACGGGCACCCAGTTACTGGGCATGGCACTTGTGACGCTCTTTTTCGCGGCGGTCGGTGTGCTTGCGCCGTCGAACCGCGGCAAGCTGGTGATCGCGTTGCTCGTCGTGTTCGTGTTGCTCGGGATGCTGGCTGGCTACACGTCGGCGCGCACGTACAAGATGTTCAAGGGCAAGCGCTGGCAGTTGTGCACGGTGCTGACGGCCATGCTGTTTCCCGGCATCCTCTTCGCGCTGTTCTTCTTCTTGAACCTGTTCGTGTGGGGTGCTGGCTCGGACGCCGCGGTGCCGTTCGGCTCGATCCTGCTCGTGTTCTTCCTCTGGACCGGCATTTCCGTGCCTCTCGTGTTCGCAGGAGCGTTCTTTGGCTTCAGGTATGGCATTTTGTATGCATTAGTATGTCTATGGGGGGTGGGGGGGTCTGCTCTTTTATTCTGTTCACAGATTCACATATGCTTTGCATCTTTCTTTACAGAAAACCAGCCAGCACGTTTCCGGTGGCGACGAGCAACATCCCGCGTCCGATTCCTCCTCAAGCGTGGTACATGACGAGCTCGGCGACTGCTGCGATCGGCGGCGTGCTGCCGTTCGGCGCCATCTTCGTGGAGCTCTTCTTCGTGCTCTCGTCGCTCTGGACCGACAAGTACTACTACGTGTTCGGCTTCCTGCTGCTGTCGTTCGTCATCCTCATCCACACGTGCGCTGAGATCACGATCGTGCTCACGTATTTCCAGCTATGTGCTGAGGATTACAACTGGTGAGTGGCCAATGGATGGATTCAAAGCAGTGTGTACTGCAATGTTGCTCACATCACTTGTCTTTTGTTTGCTCGTGTGTATCGTGCAGGTGGTGGCGTTCGTTCCTCGTGTCGGGCTCGTGCGGCTTCTACGTGTTCCTCTACTCGACGTACTACTTCTGGACGCGTCTGGACGTGGCGAACTTCATCGGCGCGATGCTCTACTTTGGGTACATGGCCGTGATCTCGGGTGCACTGGGCTTGCTGACAGGCGCGGTCGGCGTCGGCGCGTCGCTCTGGTTCACGCGCAAGATCTACGCGTCGATCAAGGTGGACTAACTAACTGTAAGTGAGTTAGTGCTCACTGTAGAGATTGGATTGGCTTGGTCGCCCCCATGCTGCTGCTTCTTTGCTATAGTTTTACGATCGCTTTGTACACAGATGAACGAAATCGCCCACAAAGCTGAAGGGCAAAAGGGAATAGGAAGGTAAACGACAAGGAAATAAACACTGCATCTTCACTTTTCGTAGTCGTGGTGGCAGCGTGAATAGTGTGGATGGATCAGTGGTCTATCTCTGTGAGCATGGAGCAATTATGCTAGTGAGGCCAGTGTGGAGCTCACACGCACACACACATGACGTGCTCACTCTCGCACTTGCCACCGAGTCAGCCAAACTAAACCAACTCACCACTGAAACACTCTGCACTAATGGACAGCTCAGCCGCGTACGATCTCGTCAGCAGGTTCTGCTTGACATCGCACAGATGTGCCAGAAGGCCGAACTCGCTCACGCCTGCGCCACCGCTCTCGGACCACATAAAGGGCGGCATCATGTACCAAATCGAAATCAATAGTATCGATCACGATTTGCGATACCGCCAAAGACAATGGTGGCAGCGGGGACTCGTCGTGAGCTGTGCTTGACGTATGCATCCAGGACAGCACTGCGTTTGCAGCCAAAGGCGCTCAAGCGCCTTTGAAGTGGCACACATGAATATCTGTTGGAGTACTGTAGTGTATTATGAGCCCATGGAGTACTGTATATAGTATTATGAGCCCATGTCGCATTATTACAGTGGCAAGTTTGAGCCAGAAGGAGTGCGTACCTACTGGCGGAATTTTTTTGGACAAAATGCCACCGTCGGAAGAAAACAAGCTCTTGCGCAAGAATGTTTGGCTTTCAACAAACAAACAAACAAGCAGCACGCAAGCAGTGTTTGATTGTATGCTGCTTCAGAAACTTGCATGCCACAAAAACATCCACACAACCAAAACCGAGCTTGACACATGTCACCGAAAGAAGCAAGACACGTGTGCACGTTTTGCTGCTGTTTGCTTGTTTTGCTTCAGAGCTCGCTCGTACTGCTTGACACATGTCGCCGAAAGAAGCAAGACACTTGCGTAAGAGTTCAGTATTTATCGTCTTTCACAACAAATATGCGAACATTGTAATTGATATTTCATCTCAGACGCAGCTTGCTCCATCTCACAGCTTTCACCGACCATCCACAAAGTGAGTTTGTGGGCGATTAATCGCGAATGACATGTGGGCGTATCTCAGCGGAAAAAATGGAAGCGGCGGATAAGAAAGAGAGCAACAACAACTGATAAACGCACACACATGCGCATGCGCATGTGTTCTCTCTGGAAAGAAGTCATTCTGACATAGAGTTTGGATTCGATTCGATTCGATTGAAGACTTCAAAGTTCAGCTCGGTCTCAGCGTGAAAAACGGGAGAATAAGATCAAGCCGCACGTAAGTTCGTATACGTACTTACTGAATGCATGTGGACCAAAAGCGACTTCAACGAGAGAAAAAATATCCAGCGCAAAATATGCTGAATGTTTGTCGGAGCACAATGGCTTTTCTGAACACGCAAATTTGAGCCGGCTCGTCTGAAATGGGGTTCACAAAGTTGAGTTGCGGCGCGGTCCTGCAACTTGAAGGTTTCTACCGTACCGACGAGCAAGAAGGCATCAAAATGGAGCTTTTGTTCTAAAAACTTGTTGTTTGCAAGCCAGCTTGCCTTTTTCCAGTGTTGTCCGTTGCGTGGATCCGTCCGTCCAGCAAGTTGGCGGACGAACCCGAGCAGCAATCAGCACAGAGCAACTTTCCGCCCAGGAAAAGACACAATAAGCGCAAACACACGCTCGACTAATCTCCACGACTCACCTATAGTGCAATTACGACTGCCACCAGTCCGGCCATTTTGTTTTGCTCCGCGATGCGATACACTCTCTGGTTCCATGTGTTAAACAAAGCCTTACGACAAGCGAGCATGTTGACCACGCATGTTGGGCTTCAACGTTCCATTTGCAAACTGTGCACACGCACAGCGCTTCAAGCTTCCACTCGCACAAGCATGCAAGACAAACAAGCGGGCTTTGCTTTGCGTGCATGCATGCGTGAAAGTATTTCACAAGGGAGGGAGCTGGAGGAGCTAGTTGCAGAGAATGCGCAGATCATCACGTGGAGTGAGCAAGCGAGTGTCTTTCGAAGGGCAATGACGACGCGTCGATCACTTTTTCGAAGCAGCTCGAGGGTGCTGCCAGAAAGTTCAGACCGGCCTTCTGGCTTCTTTTGCTTGCTGCTGTTGTTGTTGAAAATGTTGTTTCGTGGCTTTGCTAGCAAGCTTTCAACACATGATGTAGGGTTGTGCATGTGTTGCTTGTGCTATTGGGCGCAAGAAACAAAAAGCAAGCCTCGCACATGCGCAGAGCAACAAACGCAAACGCATTTGCTTCAAGACCTTGGCAGCACAGTACACATCTCCATGCGCACGCGCAATGATTTCCCCGCGCATGGACGTGTGGGCAATACAATGCATTTCTTTTATCCAGCATTGGATCTCTCTTGTTTCGCTTCACGCCAAGCTTCAACGAGCTGGGAAGGCTCGAGCAGAGAGCGAGAGAGCATCATCCAGTACCGTACGTCCGCTTATTACAAGCGTCCTTGTCGAACCGTTTCTTTTTGTTCAGATCAGTGTGGGCCACACCACTCAGTGGTTTCGTCGTTTCAAACCTTGCGGACCAATCAGAAGCGAGCGGCTGCTTTTCTGAACTCTCTGATTGGCGGAAACATCGGCGATTGTTCCCGACCAGTCGATTGATTTGATCTTCTTGCTGGCGGCCAGTTGCTCTCAGCCGAAGATCAAAATTGGATTTGAGCTCCTCATTCTCGAAGAACGCGCGCGCCACTGAGTTTACTCTGTCAGTCTGTGTGGTGAGAGAGAGGGACAGGAGCAGCAGTAGTGGGGTTGCAGCGCGCCACGCCGGACTCGGCTTCAGATGCGGGTGGGAGGCGGCCGCGCTCGCTCTCCTGTGCTTCTCTGTCTCGCTTCTCTGTTTCGTGTGTCCTGCTGTATTCGTCCATTGTGGACTGTGACGATGGCGCGTACATGAGAGAAACAGAATCAAGAACTCGTTTATTTTGCTTTTGAATATTTCTGTGTGCGTGTGTGTGCGTGGTGCATCCACGTGTGGCTTCCTTTTCTCATTTACGGACCAGACGCTTCTCCGTGGCGCTTGGTTCGAGGATAGAGAGCCTAGAGAAAGAATGGGGGTCGAGGGATCTCTTCGGATAAACCGTGAAGAAGGGGTTTTCACGATCCTCTCCATAACCAACAACAAACCAATCAATCAATCAATGCATATTGCAGTAGGCTTTATGAACGAGATGAATAGAGTTAGGGACATACAGAATCGCCGTGGAGGGCAAAGCACTTTCACAATCTCTAGTAGCAATTGCATCGAGAGAGAGAGAGCTCGTGCTGATCATCATTCAGACCTGCACAAAAGGGCATGCAGAAAAGCCCAATTGTATGGTGATCAGTCATATTTAACCGTCGATACTCGTAGACAAGGCAATGGAGCAGTCAGCTCCAAATCTCAAGATCATTGAGCTTTGCGTCTGGTGTCCCATGCACACGCTTCCTACAACGCACGCGCCTAATGCGAATGGCAGGACTGGTATGATGGAAAGTGGCTGACCCACCGAAGAAATGCTGTGCTGCTGCTCTGTTCTGTCAGTGCACAATGATGTGTGGAGCCTGGGCTCTTGTAGTGAGAAAAACAGCCCAACGCGCTCTTTTTGCGCATTAGTGGCTTCCGAGGTTCCTCTTCTCCATCACGACACAGAAGCAGCAAGCACAATCTTTGCATAGGGTTGCTCGCACAGCTAGTGCACAACAACAATTTGCGCTACAAATTTTCACACAAACCCCGCAAGTTTGTTGCATTTTCCGCATCGTCACATGAACTTCTTGTTTGGATGAAAGGCTGTGCACACAAGAACAAAGAATTCATGGCGCCGCAACAAGCTGGTTGCATTTTCCCCTCCTCATTATCATCAAACCGACGATCAGGTTTCTTGCTCAATGTCTGTTGCGCAGGAGACGCAGGTGGGGTCATAAGAAGTTACAAAAGCGTTGGTTACGTACGCATGGAAGGATGGCCGGATGGATGGACGTTTCGGATCTGAAAGTGCAGCAAACCCAGACACACGCATTTTGTCGCACTGCATTTTTGTTAGCTGCTCTCAAAAAGATCGCATTTTGAAATCAAGTGGAAAACAAGGCATTCCTTGCTTTCTGAGATCTTTGAAAATTGCAAGCTGCTGCAAGCACTTCCTCTCAAAGGCATGCCTTGGGATGGATACACCACGTCATGGACATGCAATGCATGCGGGGCTGCTTCGGATCTCCACGCGCTTCTGAGATCCGAAAGCTCCATTCAGCTAGGGCTTTACGGAGCTGCAGATGCCCATTGCAGCTTCATGCACACGTACTTTGCGTCCCCTACTCAAACTTCAAGCAAGCTGCGACGCATTGACAAGCAGCCTCAGCAAGTCAACTGCCACTCGTCGAATACTGTAGGGATCCAAAACAGTCGAAACTGTGTAACCAACATCCACAACCACCGCTTCGAGAAAAAAACTAAAATCACATCAAGGATGTATGTACCTAAAATTTACTGTAAGTGGGTTCTTTTTCTCACTTTTGCATACAAACATCAAGCTTGAAACGATGGTCTTTCTCACTTGAATTCCATAATTCCTCTTTCCCAAAGAACAACAACAAATATCAGCACATGAAATTCAGATTTTATCTTACAGTCTGGGTTCGCTTTTCACAGACAGCTGTGGAAAACATGCGAACTGAAAAGATTCAAAATTATGAATCTCTTCACCCAGAGCCATCCATATTGTGTATGATGAAATTCAGCAAATCCACCTGGTCGTGACGCGCAGGGTCGCTCGCACGCGCGGGATCAATGCGTTAGAGTATTGGATCTTGCTGTCGGTCGTGTGGCACGACGAGAAACTCCAGCACCACCGCCAAGCTTCTGAAGCTCACCCACGGGCCAAGAAGGAGCGCCTCTCGTGGAAAGAGAGCTCTAAAGAAAGATGATATATGCTGCTTTGTATGGCCCTCAGTGTTGGATTCTTTCCTCTTCGTTGGACACATCCACAATCGAGAATCCCCCAGCTTGAGACTTCAGTGAGAAAGTGCGTCGTTTTTCGCATTCAAAATGCTGATAAATGCCGTCGCAAAAGCCAAAATTCACACAATAGAACCTTTGGGAATGAATAATTCTCTCGCATATTATAAAAAGACACAGGTTTGAGGGGGAGGGAAGACGCGTGACAAAGAAAAGCCGCTCTGAACCTCCACCCTCGCTGCCATTTGGCTGGTAGCCAACAACTGTTTTCGGCTACTTCTGCAATTAGCTGGCAACAATCGGCTTTCTTTTGCAATTGTCCAAGCGAGCCCAGCCAGCCGTCCGTCAACCCCACAACAAGTCACGCACAAACAACCAGCACAACCGCAAAACTCGAGCGGATTCAGCTCACTCACTCACTTGGAAACGAACTCACTCGCACGCAATCGCAAACTCAAGTCGTCGATCCGTCTCGTCCGTCCGATTTTGGCTCTTCCCGGCTCGTCTGTCTCGAAGCTCCGCCTATCTGCTCCCGGTCCAAAAAGAGTAAGAAGCCTCGCAACACGCGACAGAAAAGCGTCGGTGCTCCTCTCCTCTCGTGGTCCCAAGTCCAAGGACCAATCGCGAGCCGTCTCTACCGACACAAACCGCGAAGAGCGTCCGCCCAAGACCGAGAGAGCAGAAGAACCAAGCGTTGGCTGTTGAATCCATCCCGTCTCCCAGCCAATCCACCCACTCACCCAGCCAAGCCAAGCCAAGCTGCTCGGTCCCCAATACAAGCAGCACAAGCCCAGCGCGCGTCTTGCCTGTCGAATTTCTCATTCTGCAATTTGAACTCGGACGCCCAAACCGCCTGCCGCCTGTACACCGCTTCACTCTCCTCGAACATGAATCTCAGCCCAACGACCGCGAGCGCCAATGGCACGCTCTCGCCGTGGACCAAGGACCACACGTACATCATTGAGTCGACGCGCCGTGCGCACGCGTGCTGCAAGTCGTGCGACGTCAAGATCGAGCTCGGCCGCCTGCGCGTGGGCGTGGTCTTTCAGCACATGAACGGCTTCGTCTGCATCAACTGGCACCATATCGAGTGCTACCCGAACGTGCGCGACATCCCGCTGCATAATCTCGAGGGCTTTAGCGAGCTCGACGCCGCACACCAGAAGCTCGTGCAAAGCTACATGCTCAATGTGGCGAGTGACGCTGCCGCTGCTGTCTCGCCAGCGACGGTCTTCCTCCCCGAGCCAAGAGCGTGTTCTGCATAGGCGACGCAAACAGCGACCGGCAAAGACACCCACGCGAACCAAGCGAAGCGATGTCGGCTCTCTTCTCACAGCAGTCTCCCGTCGACACACACGATGCGATGAGCTCACCGAGAGAGAGATGGCGTGCCTTCGAGTCACCCCTGATAGCACTATAGTATTCCACACGCGCAGGCAGCTTGAGCCTGGACGGCGATAAGGATAGGGATTTTTTCAAGTAGGACCAAGTATTATTATTTAATGAACACGCATGATGAAGCGCTTCTTTTACTCTTTAGTCTGCCGTTGCTGCACGTGCTGTTGTTGAGCATTCCCGCATTCCTTCCTGCGCAGCAGCGTTCCATTCTGCTCGGCAGTTGAAGTGGATAAGATTGCCTCTCAGCAACCCGTCTACGGATAGATACACAGAGTAAGTAACACACACGGAGCGATCGCAAGGGCGACTGTTTACCAACTCTATCTCTACGTACGCGTGTCGGTTTGTCTGGCTTGGAGTGCGGATGGATCGTCTCGCTTGTTGTGTTTGTGCGTTCGGCTACGCACGTGCGCGTATCATTTTTACAGTTTTTTCATCAAGGGACGTGTGTGTATGTGTGTCTGGATCGGATTCTTCCGATCCAACTTGCTTCTTCCCTCGTGTACTGCACTGCCTTCATCTATTCCAAGTGCACGGACAGATCGCTCGGACGCGCGCGCTCTGTCTGCCCGTGTTCGAGAGTTGTTCGGCCGGCTCATCGTCGGCTTTCTTTCCTGCAAAACTCACATTCTGCTGGGCTCATAAGCCACTCTTCACGCTGTGCGCGTCAAACAGGACTGCAAGTGTGAAAAAAGGTTCTAAGAGAGTGAGTTTGGGCGAGCCGAGCCGAGCCAAGCCGTTCCACGTCCAGCTCGTCATCTTTTGGAGTGGGGATGGACGATACGCCTCGCTCAAATCCGGTTCGGGTTTTCACTCCATCACACACTCAACTTTGATTGCAAATTGATCTTCCTCTAAAACATGATATATGGTTTAGTAAAAAGCGGTTATTCATTTCTGCGGCTAGAAGCGCATGTTATTCAGCCAGAAACCCTCTCTAAAGCAACTTATTGTTTATTATCCCTTTTGATTATAGGATTCGTACTTTATCGAATACGACTGTCACTAGTATAGTGATGGTTGCATTTGATCAAGTACGAATGTTGTCCTGTCGTGTTTTTCTCATCCAAAATGTGCCACAACGACATTAATGGAACACTATTCGACTCTACCATACAATACAAAAGCACAACGTAGAATTCCAGTGTGCTTTTGAAGTGTGGGGAATTGCTGCTGTTGTGAGCTGAGGCAAAAGCTAACCCAAGCACACACGCAAAGCGCGCAATACAATTTACTTCGCCAAAGCAAAATGGACCGCGACTCGTTCGTGAACATGGACATGGACACCGCCATGGCGGGCGAGGGCGGCGGAGGCAGTGGCCGCGGCGCGCACGAAGAAAAGTTCCGCGTGTACAACGACGCGCTGCTGCACGCCGCGGCCTGCCAGGAGTCGCACTGCCAGGCGCACAACGGCCGGTGTCACAAAGTGAAAGCCAGCATTGACCACTTTGTGCGCTGCTACGGCCCGCGCCGCAAGATATCGCCCATTGAAAGGTAATAATGTGCCCATTATATGTGTATGCTGTTGCACGCGTGTATTTTAAGGTGTATGTGTGCGTCTATGAATATTGCTGTTTTGTGTAGCTGCGACTCGTGCTCCAAGATCTGGGGCTTGCTCTGCTTCCACGCCAAGACGTGTCCGACGCCCTTCGGTCAGCACTGCGTAGTCTCGCAGTGCGACTACCTACGCGAGAAAATCGCGCGCAAGCGGGAGCGCGACCAGGCAGAGTTGCGACAGGCGAAAGAGCGATTACAGACGAAACTCGAGGAGTGGCCCGTCGAGCGCCGCATCGCGCAAGTTGAAGCTGACCGACAGCAAGTGCTGCAGATCATCGCCGCGATACAAGCGGACCGAGCACAGCGGCAGTAGTGTGAACGACACCCCCAACATGAAGCGATCGATTTGAAACGGAGGGGGGTATGAGCGATTCGTGTGGCGCTCGTACGGCGAGACGGGAACCCACGCACCACCCACGCACCACACACGCACACGCGTTTACTCGAACCAAGCAAGCACTCAAGCGCGAGAACACGTACGTATTTCTTGTGTTCATCGTATCGTTGATGAGCTGCTTGTCGTGTGTTCCGTGTACGCGTTCGATGGATTTCTAACCGTGCTTGCATGCTGTGCTCATTTCTGTTTTCTCTGTGACGACAGGTCGATACTGCTACGTCTTGCTCTTTCTTCTTTATCTTTATGTATCTATCGGCATTTCACACTCGTCCTGTGTAATCGAATATGGAGAGTGCTATCAATGAGAACGGCATCGATGATTGGCTTTGAGCGATTGTGATGTGACTGGCAGTAGCAATTCAAGAGATGCTGGGTGCCTTTGTGGGTATGCGCTTGTTGTGGTTGCTCACCCACTGGTGTCATTTTGTTTTGCGATGCACAGATTTGCAAGTGCGCTTCACGATTCGCAGTCCGCGAATGGCCGATCAAACAACAAGCTGCTGCAAATGAACGAACTCGTTTGCGGGGAGGGACCCTTCGGCTCAATTGAATCGCTGAAGAGGCGAATCGTGCTGGAATTGCGCTGCTTTACTTTACTGTCTGTCTGTTAATGTCTATTGGGAATGCTAGGGAGAGGGACTGATCAGAGTGGCGCGGGAGCGGTCGAAAATCTGAAACGAACACGTGCACACGCTGGCAGTTTTGAAGTTGCTGTTATTTTCTTTTGCAGCATCAGCGTTCACGCTCCGAAAAGCCAAGTGGGGTCGGTCTGTCCTGTTGACCGGTTGCTTTCATTCAATTCGTGCCATCATTTCAGTTGGTTTTCTCTGTGCAGCGTGAGTTCGTTCGGTCGGTAGCCAAGAACGCGAGCGAAGATGCAGCTCGAGTATGTCGTCGGCAGCCGCGTCGACGGGCTCTACGATGGCAACAATGACGATATGTGGTACCCAGGTCGCATCCAGCGCATTAACAGCACATCAGCGGCAAACGATGATGACGATACTGCTACTTACGAAGTGCTCTACGACGATGGCGAAATTGAGTACCATGTCGCACCAAAGTTCCTGCGTGTGCATGTTTCCGGGACGCTCTGTGTGGGCACCCGAGTGTTTGGTCGATACACTGGAGGCGACGAGTGGTACCCGGGCAAGGTGACCGAGGTGAAGGAGAACGGGTGCTACACGATTGAGTACGATGACACCGAGGTTGAGACTGATGTGCCGATTGAGTTTATCAAAGAGCCGACAGAGGCGGTGTTCGAGCCCGCAACAGAACCTGAAGTGGCGACCGCGCGGGCTGACAAAGAAGAAGGAGAAGTCAATGGTAAGGAGCGAGATCTTGAAACAGCGGTCGATAATGTTGAAGATGAAGCAGACCAGGAGGTGGCAACAGAAGCAGCGACTCCAGTTCCTGATGAGTCAGAGCCTGTGCAAGTGCAGGAACCGAGATCGACTAGCGATGAAGAGGCTGAAGAATCACCTGTAGACTCACGATCACAGAGAGAAGACGAAGAAGCGCCATCTGACCCGCAGCAGCCCACGATCGCTATGCAACAGCAACAGCCTCAGCAATACGAAATGGAGCGTCCTCGCTTTCACCCCAAACCAAAGCCAGCGGATAACGCGCCTCCACCGCAGCATGAGCAACAACAACACCGTCAACCGGAACCATCCATCAACCATTTCGAGACCGACGAATATGCGAGCATCGTCGAATCGATCGAGCTGCTCGGGAAACGGTTGGCGGATGCAGCTTCAATTAAAGCAGTGCTGTCGACGCTCGTCAAACAGATGCGCGCATTCCCTCAGGTCACAGCCGATCTCGTCCATGAGAGGAATGGAGAAAGGCTGGTGATCGATGTTCTCAAGTTCCACGACTCGCACGCGGTGATCCAGTGCTACTGCTTCGTGCTCTTGCGTCGTCTCTGTTTTCTGTGCACCAAAAGTACGCACTACTTCTTACGCAATGGGATCATCAATTTTGTCACGAGCGCAATGCGAAAATTTGCAGAAGATGCGATCTTGCAGGCATCAGCGTGCGGCGCCTTGGCTGTGTTCACGCGTGTGCACGCTGGTCTGAACTTGCTACTAGAGCATCAAGTGGCGCAGTTGGTGCTGGCAACGATTGTGTACCACAAGACGTACAGCATCCACACGCGTCAAGTCCACTACTACGCTTGTGAAGGTACGTTTCATTCCTTAGTCTGAATCACCCCTGATTGCTGCTGGGTAGCTGACGATACAACGTTTTCAAATGATGTGCTCACAGTCTTACTAGAACTGTGTGAGCTTGGAGACCGAACCACGCTTGATGCGCTTTGCGGGGACCAGGTCGATGCTGGACTGAGCGATGTGTCACCGATTTCACTGCTCATCTTCCTGTTGAGGCAAGGGCTGTCGTTTGACGACAAGAAGGCTTGCTGTGCGGTCGGAACGCTGCTAATGTGGTACGAAACGCGATTGCCATAGGGTTGTGGTCGTGTTGGAACCAGTCGTCGTTTCTAATTGCATGCCCATGTTGTTGCTTGAACGCAGTCTAGCCGCGAACAACCGGTATGCCGCGGGGCTAATGCTTCGCCTGAATGGACTTCCAGAGTTGTCGACTGTGATGGCGAAGTATCCATCCGAGCCTGGGATTCAAAAATACTCGGCGAGTGCCTCGAAAGAAATCACGCTCTCCAGTATCCAGAAACCACCGACGACGAAGAAAGTGAAGGAGATGGCGTCCGAGATTTTTCAAGAATCCGGGTCGTTAGAGAATCTGCACCAAGAGCGATATCACCAAGCGAATGGTGGTGCTCGCTATCCTGGAGAAGAAATCAAGAACAGCAGTCGAGCAAACGCGAGTGGACGAAGTCAGATGCCTGGCGTGGGGAAGCGGAAGGCTGCTCCAGTGGCGAGTTACCCCTCACCAACACGTGCGAATCCAGCGATTTCGTCGTACAAAGACCCGCTCTCCTTTTCGAAATTCGCGTCACCGATTGGAAAAGCGCCGTACTTGCCATCGAACATGACCTCGTTTGCGCCGTACCCATCTACATCCATGGCAGCTCAGCAGCAGCGAAACAGTCTGGTGATTCTGGATGGAGCAAATAGATCCGAACAAATGTTCCTCTCATCGTCATCTCACCCGTCGGAGCGAAAACAGTTTGTCAAGGAAGAGAGGCAGTCGCTGCTCTTTGAGACGTACGGCGTGCAAGGAAGCGTTGCAAGAGAGGCCTTGGGCACAAGAACAACACAGGGCATCAAGCGGAAGCAGCTGAAAACACACATCGTGTCGGCAGCAGAGTCCACGTGGGCGATTCCAGTGGTGTCTCCTAAGAAGTCGATGCGTGACGAAATGTTAGCAGGACCATCAGCAGCGTCATCATATGGTCAGCCTTACTCAAGCCGCTCCAACATCGTCGACATGGGATCCTATGGACCAGGCACTCAACGAAACTACGAGAGTATGATAGACGAACCGATGGAAGACGCCGCAGACTACCACTACCACCAGCAATCGTATCGCTCCGAGTTGTCCCCGACCACTGCAGGTCGTGTGCAACAACCGACAAAGAAGAAGAAAAAGAAGGTGTCTTCAACGGCTCGCGAGTCGTTCCAAGTCAAGATTGAAAGCGAAACCCAGCTGCGCATTTCGAAAGAGATGCGATCGCCATTCGCGTCGCCGATTTCGCCGTCTCACAAGCGCACAAAAGGCGTTAGTGCAGCGTCAAAGACTGGTGCAAAAGCATCAGTGAGAAGCTCCTCGCATGGCGCTCAGCGAAGCAGTGCAGTGAAGAAAACCCTGAAAACTGATTTGAACACCGAGTCGCTAACAGCCTACGCCGCAAAGCTCTTCAACGAGGATTTCGGGTTTGAAGGTGATGCGAACGGTGCAAACGTGAGAAGTGGGACGTCCAGCAACGTACTCTCTGCTCGAGAGCAAGCAGAGATCCAGGAACGAGAGCGCCTGAGCTTTGCTGAGAAGCTGCACAAGATGATCGATAAAGCCAAGTCCACATTAGCGGTGAGCAACGTCACGTCTGATCCAACGCCTCGGTCGTCCAGATCCACAACGTCATTTAAGGTGGCGAACGGAACCAAACTCTCGTCTTCAAGACCGTCGGTTGAAACATCAAATCTTGAGAGACCATCGGCTCCTGGTGCTGTAAAAAAGACTCGAGTAGCATCAGAAAGTACTCCAAGGAGAGCTGTAAAAGAAACATCAGGTGAGAGTGCGTCATCAATTACAGCTGAACCATCACCATTGTCATCTCTGTCTGCATCAAGTCAGCCAAAAATGCAATCCCAAGACGTCAAGAAGCCCGTCGGAAGCAAGTTATCAAGTTTATCGGTTCAAAAGAGACCGATCGCAAATCTGCCCACGGCTTCAGCAAAAAGCACTGTGCCTACAACGCGAGCAAGCAAACCAGATTCCGTGAGACTGGCAGTGACACCCAAATCTACCTCTAAAACACGGCCAGTACTTGCGCCTTCGACCAAGCCTGCAAAGCCCACCACTCCAGCTTCTCAACGCGGATCTAAAGGCGTCAAGGAAGGTCAAGAGAATTTTGGCAAGAGTGCTGAGGTGGAGGTGCAAACCGAGACTGCAGCAGCAGAAGAGGCAAGTCTTGTCGAAACAGCACTATCAGCAATTGAGCCGACTGTCGACCAGACTGCCTTTTCAGTCTCCAGCGACATCAGCCCTCAACTTCCAGCTGTTGACGACGGCTTAGCCAAAGACGTAGATGTGGAAATCGTCTCTGCTTCGCATGAGATTCAAGAAGCTGTTAAAAACTTGGCTGTGGATGAAGAGAGTGCACTTGCTGAGAATGAACAACTTGCTGAAGGCGACGAGCTGGTCGTATTTTTGTCCGAAAATGAGTTTGCACAAGAGGAGGGAACTATCAACCAGATTGAGCCAAAAGTCGACAGTAGCCTGGATGAGAAGCACCATGAAGACAAAGTCGCTGCGGTGGAGGAAGCGACTGAAGCGTCTAAGTCAACTGAGGCTACAGCCGTTCAACCTGAAATCGTTGCCTCCATGCCATCTGAACCAGACTCACCTGCAGATGCAAACGTTGTGGACATTCCTGATGCAGAGACTCAGTCAACCGTTGCCCAGGAACATGATCTAGATGGGCCAACCACAGCAGCAAACACCAGCGAAATTGATGCTAACGCGACGCCTTCGCTGCAAAGTGAAACTGCGCCAGCGCCATCACGGCTTGACGCAGCCCCTATGGATGATATTTATGCAGATGAGTACAATGAGTTTGACGACGACGGAGCTGGCGATGAAGTTGCTGAGCCGACTGACATGCTCGATGAGCAAACTGCTGATCCAGAAGACCAAATGGGTACTGGGAACGTTCCTCTCGACGAACTACTGTCTTTGGCTGATCAGATAACCGAAGTTGCTCCAGAAGTCCCCTCAAGCGCTGATGTGAGTGCAACAACGAGCGATGACAACGCACCTTCCCATCCTGCAGATGGCGTTCCTACTGACACTGCAGAGGGCGTTCTCACTTCCAGCAAAAGCGGTGATGACCTATATGCTGACGAAGCTAATGCAGAGTTTGACAAAGCCCAATCTGGACCAAATAGTGCATGCTTCACCGAGATAGCAGAGCCTCCCCCGCAGGATTCGTCTGATGGTGGACCTGATGGGTTCAATGCACACCCAGTTTCTGATGAGATTGTACAAGAGGAACCTCAAACAGAGGAGAGTCCTCAGTCACTCGAACCAAAGTTGCCCGAGATTGGTTGTGCTCCTGAAGAAGTGCCACCAACAGCAGATATCAATGTCGTTGAGGACGCACAGCCGCCGATTGATATCGATGTGCAAGAGAGTACGGATATCTCGACACTTGCAAATAGCGATATACCACCTCCTAATCACGAGAATGTGGTTATCACGGTGTCCAAAAATTCGCTTACCTCCTCGGGAGATTTGGGTGCCGAGGAAAACAAGGATTCTGAAGACGCTGCTGGCGATCTAGAAGCCACACCGCCTCCAGAAGACCAGAATTTTCCATCATCCTTCGAAGCAAGTACAGTGGGGGAAGTTACTTCGAGCCTAGAAGACGATAATGGTTCAAGTGAGGCTGCGCCAACTCAAGAAAACAAAACTGAGTCCCCAGCTGGTGATTTTATGGAGGCTGAGAATGCTGAAGATCGCCCAGTGAGTCGGGGAGCAGACTCGTACGCTGAAGATGGCTTTGATTTTGAACCAGAAGAAGAAGAGGAGCAGGAGCCTGCACTGTTGCCGAGTTCTGTTGATACAACGGAAGCAGAGAACTCAGGAGATCAGAAAGACAGCGAAGGAGCTGAAGCTACCGAGCAATCTCCTACATCAGTTACTAAAGCGAAGGAGCCAGCCGAAATGGTGGAGCAGTCTCTGGAGGCAGTAGAACTTAGTGAAGAAATTTCGGAGCAGGATGGAGACCAAGGCGATTCAACAGAGCTACCAGAGAAGACGAATCAGCTTGCAGATGAAGTGATCACGCACGCAGACAATGGAGAAACAGACGAACCAAACGCGCGTCCTGATGATGCTTCCGAAGCTAGCCCAGAAGAACCGGTCCCAGCTGCCATCTCTACTAGTACAGATGCTGAGGATGTTGTTCCAAACGACAACGCCGTTGATATTGATGCTGAGCTCGTAGCAGTACCTGCAGTCACGAACGCTGATGCTGAAGCAGGAGAAGAAGCAGACACCGCTGACGAGTACGGTGAAGAGTTTGCCGATGCAGATTTCGAAGAGCCCGAGACTAACAGAAGAGACAGCATTGAGAAATCGTCGCCGCCAGCGGTTGAAGGGACCAAACCGATCGAGACAGTCGAGCAACTCCAGGAGGCTCCAGGAACCATTGAGATTGCTTCTGAACAAGAAGGAGACCAAGGTGACCTGGAAGCGCAAGTGGAGGAGGCGAGTCATGTCGCTGACGCAGAGATTGCGCCGACCGAACCAGGAAAAACAAATGACCCTGACACTCTTTCAGCTGACATCCCTGTATCTACTGACGAGTGTATTGATCTACCAGCTATAGGTGGCAGTGCCGTCGGCATGTCCGAAGCTGATAAAACAGAAGAATTAACTCCAGCTGCTGATCCTGCTAGTGCAGTTGCTGGAGAAGCCACACCGGTTGACGACACTCCTATTACAGACGCTACAAACACCGATGCGCAAGGAAAAGAAGAAGCCGATATCGCTGACGAGTACGGCGAAGATTTCGGTGATCCGGAATTCGAGGAGACTGAAAATGTGAGCGACGAGCAGTCGCCGCCTCCGTTGGCTGAAGTCTATGAACCAATCGAAACAGCTGAGCAAACTCAGGAGGCACCAGGGAACTGTGATGCTGCTTTGGAGCAAAGCGGAGAGCAAAGTGATTCAGAGAATCAGACACAAGAGACGAGGGAGCTCGTAGATGTGGATAGTGAATCTGCGGGTTCTGGAAACACTGATGAACCTGACAAGTCATCAGAAGACATTCCTGTAGGACCTGACGAGCAGATCAAACCGTCGGTCTCCAGTGAAAGTGCAGCTGATAGTCCCGGAGCTAGTGGAGATGAACCGGCTTCAGCTACCATTCTTGCAAGCGCAGATGCTGAAGGTGCAGCGTCAACCGACGACTCTACTGAAAAGGACACGACAGGTGATGCTGAGCTTGCACCAGAACCATTTATTACAAGCGCTGATGATCAGGCGAAGGAAGAATCGGTCGATGCGGACGAGTACGGTGGAGATTACGGTGACGCAGATTTTGAAGAGACTGAGAGCAGCCCACCTGACGATGTTGCTACTGGATCTCAAAGTGAGAGCCCCAACTCGCCGACACTGGAAGCAAATGACGCTGGAAACGAGGCTGTGTCTTCTGACGACGGTTCTGTGCCTAAGGCTACCGTTGCCGCATCTGCAGAGAATGAACAGGCTGACCAACAAGATGACGACGCAGCAGCCGTGGCAATTGATGCAAATGACGAATTGAGTCCTGAACCAACTACTGTAGAAGATGTATCTCAAATCAACGATGTCGAAATTACAAGCGCTCCTGTCAGTGAAGTGTCGGATGAGCCTGGCGACTCGACGATCCCCATTTCATCTGAAGCTGCTCCATCGGAAGACAATGTTCATCAAAGTGAAGAGCCGACGGATCCTTCAGTGCTGACCAGCGAGGAAAATCAAGGACAGTATGGCGATGACACTGCAAATACAGTAAACGATTCGCAGTGTGAAGAAGCAGAGGATGCTGTGGTGATAGTAGCTGAGAGTCCTGGTGTTTCTGTCGAGATCCAGCCTGTGAGTGTTGATATGGAGAGCAACGTCGAGTCCCAGCAAACTGTTGCTGTTGGGGTCGAAATTATTGTAGAAAGCGGGGGGGGAGGTCTGAAAGCAGACGCCACCTCTGATGATACGGAAACACCACCGAGCGCTGCGCTAGAGGCTGAACGAGGAGATGTCGACGACAAATACTCTGAAAGCTATGGCGATGAAGGCGAGTTTGCGGATCCCGAAGGTAACATGAAAAGTAACTCGCTTTCTCCTGACGAGGAATCGCCAGCTTTGGGTGAAAAGGGAGATGTTGGTACTACCGCTCAAGATTCTTCCGAGGACATGAATGAAATCGAGCAGCAGCCTGCTAAAGGACGAGTGAGTGCTAATGCTGTCTTCTTGGACAGCACTAGCACGTCGGAGGACTTGGATATCCCAACTGCAACAGCAACAGAAGATCCTCACCCGGATGCCATCGAGAGTGATTCATCACTTGAGTCAGTTTCATCGAGTGCTCAAAGCGGAAGTGACCAAGGCAATTCAAATGAGCAGACTTCATCCAATGAAGGCGAGATTTCACTTGAGCCAGAAACACCTGAAACTGAAGAAGCTCAACTCGAAGACGCTCCGGCCACCTCAGACGTTCTCAACTTCACTGGTGAGAGCCCAATCGATGAGCCTTCTTACGAAGACGATTATGCTGGTGACGCTGATCAACCAAGAGAGGACGCTCCAAGTGAAGTGAAACCACGAGTGGAAGAAGATTCTGCTGCTGTCGATCCCATTGGTGTCATGGGAGAGGCCGGTGGTGCGATCGATTCAGACCGAGACGATGGTGACCGAGACGAAAGTGGGGTGCAAGATGTTGATCACAAACAAGCATTGGCTGAGGCGGTACTCAAACCGGAAACTCAAGGTTTGCAAGCAGATTCTAGTCGGAAGATCGAAAGTGAGACCTCGGCTCCAGTGGAAGAAGCTGTAGGTGCTGATTCCACTATGGAAGAAGTCGCAAACCCGAATGCAGCTGACGTTGAAGCACCACAGCAGCAAGAAAGTGAGAAATCTACCAGTGCAGATGATCAGCAAGGAGGAGATGAAGTAACTGCAGACGACTCGAGCTTTGTTGATCCGAGTGGAATGGCCGAAGCTGAAGTTGAACATATTGATGGAACGCCGCCGGTCACCAGTTCTGGTGATGATGTGGCTGAATCTGCTGTGCCCCAGGGAGAAAAGGAAGACAAGGGAGTGACTCCAGGAGAACCAGGAGTTAACAATGAGAAGGACGAGTCGATCGAGCCTGAGCGAGATGTGGCTGGTGCTGTGGCGCTTGAAAACGGCGACGCTCAAGATCATGTGCATGCTACTGAATTACCTCCAGATGAGAGTGAAGGAATCGGCAAGGAAGTTGACAGTGTAGACGTCGACGCTGTGCCAGAAACAACAACGGCTATGCCGACAAAGGGAGAAGAAGGCGAAAGCAACACGGCTGAACCGGGCACATCAAACGAAAGTTCTTCTGCACATGAGACAGAAGCATTGCTAGAAGAAGCACCAGTTTCAGAAGAGCTATCCAAAGTGAGCGAGAGTCAGCAATCAGCACCAGAGTTTGCCTCGTACGACAATTTCAAAGACCAAGGCGATTCAGAGACTTCACCTCCTCCCGTGAATGAGCCGGCATCAACGCTGGAGGCAAACGTTGTCGATAATGAGGGAGTCGCAGAGTCGTCACAAGTTGATGCCGACGATGTGGTCAGTGGTGGTGATCAGGCTGAACTTCTGCAAGAAGCAGCTTCAGCTGAAGAAAGCGAGCCACTGCAGGCCGTTGAGGATACTGCTGACGGTGGACGTGACTACGAGCGAGAGACCGAACAAGAATCCGCTGAAAAGAGTGAGCTACCACCATTGATTGAGCCAGACAACCTTCCGTCAGCGACAGGAACAAAATCAGCAGAGCCTCTTGCGATGCCTTCGGATGAAACCTTGGAGGCAGAGAATGGGGGTTTATCGGCAGAGCCCGCAGCCTCTGTAGATGAGGAAGCAGAACAAATCGAAGATCAGGCTGGTCCAGTTGCTGAGAACGCTGAGCTTTCTGAGCCAGATGAAGTGGAAAGTGACAGCACTCTCACTGAGACTGAGCAGCCAGTGAGCGAGGAGCTACAGAAGGTCGAGGTTGATACTCCTGCACCTGAAGCAAGCGTCTCACTTGACACAGAAGATGAGGTAGTATCTCCAGTTGACGTGGACGAGCCAGTTGTTGAAGAAAATGTCGAGCAACTGAGTTCCGCCCTTAGCTGTGATCCTGGTGAGACTATTAACCCGGAAGTGGTGCATCTAGCTGAGATTGGAGCATCCGGTGCTGGTGAGAGCGAGCCTGAACTAGCAGAAGCGGTACCAGCAGGCGAGCCCACATTACAAGTGGCAGCGGAGTCGCAACCAGAAGCGGAATCGCCAAAGATGGACGAGTACGAGGATTTTGAAACTGAAGCGGAAGCGCCCATCGCAGCTACTACTGTTGAAGCTGATACCAATGACGTAGTAGTCAAGGAAGGAGCTGAGCAAGTGGGTCTTGTGTCAAGCAGTGAGTCACTTGCAACTATTGACTCGGAGGTAGCCCAACCGGTTGAGAATGGTGCTTCTGGCGACGCTGACGGTGAAGCTGAACAGTCTGAGGCTGGAACAACTGAACCCACATTACAAGTCCCAGCTGAACAGCACCCAGGGGCTGAAGAAACCGCGTCACCAAAGATTGACGAGTACGACGATTTCGGGGCTGAAGCTGAGGCAGTCGTTGCCGAGATCGTAGTGGACGAGTCTCCTGTTACACCGCCAGCTCCAGAATCAGCCGACGCGTACGATGACTTTGGAGCGGACGTAGAGCCAACGATCCAAGTGCAGCCTGTGCGTGACGACGATGCTGCGCGAGCCACACCAGCCATGGGAAGTGCATCACCGGGTTCTGATCTGTACGACGAGTTTGAAGGAGACGACGATGCTGCTTCTCCTCCTGTTCAGGTCTCATCACCACCACCTGTGGAGAAGGGCATCAAACCGCTAGAGAGGATTCCAAACCCCACAGAGAGCACGACTACCAATGATGAGGGCGAGTACGCTGAAGAAGCTGAGTACAATGACTTTGAAGACGAGCAGGAGGCTGAGAAGAAGCCTTTGTCAGCAATAGAGCAGAGCAGTACTCGATCGATTCTGTCGACTGGTTCTACGCCGAGAGAGGTTGAGGAAGACGAGGAGCCACCTTCAGCAGCATCGGCTATTAGTGCAAAGCCTAAAGATGCTAGTGAGTACGACGACGAAGACTACGCTGCCGAAGAAGACTTCGAAGATGACGAGAAGCCCAGTGGTACGCTGCCAAAGCAAAATGGAGCTACCGTGATTACCACCCCAACAGCGACAGCGAAACCCGCACAAGACGACGCGGAGAACGAGTACGAGGCGGACTACGACGCCGAGTACGACGATTTTGACGAGTAATTATCTCCATCCACAATGCACAACAAAACGCTTTCATGAACATCTATGTGCAATATATCCAACACGTGTGCTTTACCTACCTTCCCAGTTCGTTCATCCTCATTTACTCTGCTCTAAAGTCACTCTTGCCGCCGGTTTTCTCCACGAGGCGTGTGTTCTCGATCACAATATTGTGCGAGAGCGCCTTGCACATGTCGTAGACGCAGAGCGCAGCGACGGACGCGCCGGTGAGCGCCTCCATCTCCACGCCGGTCTTGTGGGTCACGCGCACGCGGCACTCGATCTCGATCGCGTCCTCACCCGCGACGCGGATCTGGATCTGGCAGTCTTCGATGGGCAGTGGGTGACAGAACGGAATCAACGCGCTCGTTTGCTTGGCGCCGAGCACACCGGCGATGATCGCAGTCGTGCCGATCGGACCTTTTGGACCCACGAGCAGCTCACTGCCGTTGTCAGATGCTGCTGCTGCTGATGATGACGGACCAGCGAGTCGCCGCAGCTCCGCGAGCACGGCAGGCGGTAAGCGAATGGTCGTTCTGGCGGTCGCTGAGCGCTGTGTCACGCGCTTGTCGCCGACATTCACCATCTGCGGCGCCTTGCCATCGGGCGACACGTGCGAGAACTTGGACGGCGCAGTAGCGTCAGCATCGGAAAGTGTGGACATGCTGAAGCCGCTCCTGCGTTGCAGCCAGATCGCATGCTGGGAGTGCGAACAAAGGGCTGGAGATGAAGCGATGCGGTGGTTCTGTGCAGTAGGACGGTAGTCTGGTTTGCACAGCACATGCGCGGCGGCGCGCGATCGCCCCAGCAGCAGCTTCATGGTTGTTGTCATCGTCGATGCGGATGGATGGATATTTTGATTTACGAGTGCTTCAAAGGCAAGTGGACATAGTTTACGAGCCATTTTGTGTTTGAGATGGACACCTAGTATTTGAACACCTCTATTTAATCACGATTGACAAGAATCCACCTTGATATGATAAACGCTCTACCCAATGAGAGGGAGACACCTTGAATAATGGATACATTTAGAATCTAACACTGCTATTGTACATGTTAATCCATAGTATCATAAAAGAAAAATGAGCCTATTTATTACTTTAATAGAGGTTGAACTGAATCGCAGAGCGCTCAGGAAAAAAAAACACCCGCCCTCCCTGTGTCCCTCCGTCCCCCTCTCGGCGCGCGCTTTCCCTTGGCTTCCCTTGGCTTACAAGCGCACCGTCCCATACTCAACGCAAGTGTATTTCCAGACGAGCCGCAGTTTTGGGACTGTTGGCAAGAGAACGCAGCAAGTGGTGAGAAGAACAGGAGTATGGCGATGGCGCAGTTCGCCGCCTCGAATGGCGCGTCGTCCAGCGGCGGCGCGAGCGACACCACCAGCATCAACACCAACATCAGCACCAGCACCAGTAGTAATAGCAGCAGTGCACCGGCGGTGCGACCGGGGCGCCACGAGGTGCAGGCCGTGCTGAGCCAGTTCGACGCCAAGATCAACCAGATGGGCGACTACCCAGCCAAAGACATTATCAACGCGCTTACGAAGCTCGCGGAGCGGATCGAATTTGCGCAGGACATCGTGTCGTTTCTGGAGACCAAAATCCACCGGGTAATAACCGATTTGTTGCGTAATTATTTTTTTTTTATTGATGGGTCTCTATGGGCGTGTTTGTTTTGTTTGGCGTTTTGTGTGTGTGATGGATGTTCATGTTGCATGTGTGTGTTGTGTGAAGTGAAATGTGCATGCTTATCTGTATGATACGGGTACAACAATACGAGGAAATTAGATTCTTTCGTGTCTTTCTTGCTCTTCTCGCTCTCTCGCTCTCGCTCGTCTCTTGGCTTGTTCGATGGAATCGTTCGTTGTCTCCATTATGGAGAAATTGCTGGTTGGCGCACGCATTGCTCCGTTCAAGACTCCCAGTCCGTCAAGCAGACATACTTATCCATTGGGCTGGGCTTGTAAAGAAGCTTGGTTGTGCTGCGACGGGGAAGCGCTGATGCGCTATATGCTGGCGCTGCTGCCAACGACTCACGCCCCGAGAAGAGCTCGATGCAAAACAAGTCCGCTTATTCAAGACTCTCCCCCCCTCCCCCCCTCCCCCCCAGTTGGAATCTCCGGTGTTAGGGCAGAGCAGTAGAGCAGCTAGGAGATGAGAGAGAAAGCGAGAGAGCGAAAGCATGAAGCCCCCGCCAATACATAAACGAGAAAGAGAGAACGAAATGTCGTGCATTCATTATTAACGCTTTGTGCGATTCTCTGTTATTGTTTGCTGCTGCAGGTCGTGCCGCAGTTCAAGCTTCCGATCTTCTATTTAACCGATTCGATCCTCAAGAACGTCCGCGGCCCGTACCCAGCGCTCTTTGGCCGCATCATCGTGCCGCTCTACTGCAATTGCGTCAAGCAGGTAAGCGCCTGTGATCTCAACGCGTGTGAATCTGCTGCAATACAATACACGTACATCCGTTTATTAACCAGAGTCACGCTTCGCGTCTCGATTGATTCTCATTTAGGTATCTGGGAAGGACCTGCGCCGATTCATCCATGTGCTCAACACGTGGGAGCAGACGCAATTGTTTGCGCCGGATGCGCTCGCGCAGATGCGCACAACAGCGAACAAGGCGCAGGCGCTCGCCGAACCGTCGCTGATGGCGCAGTCGGCGAGTTTCTCCCAGCAGCAGCAGCAGCAGCAGCAGCAGCAACAACAACAACAGCAGTCGCAATCACAGCAGCCGCCACGTCGCAGTGGCTTCTCGTCCGGACCACTGTCAGGAAGGAGCAATGTGGCGCAACAGCAGCAGCAGGACATGGAGCTGCGCTCGCTGTTGACCAAGTTGCAGAACGACATGGGCATCCACCCGACTGAGCACATGACCCTGGAGGAGGTGCGCATGAACAACCCCGATTATTACGCTCAGCTGCTCGAGTTCCACGCTGCGGAAAAGCAGCAAGAGCCTGTCGTAGCTCCGGCACCTGTGGTGTTGCCGCCTGGACCAATTCTGGGTGGACCTCCGCGCGGACCACCACCACCAATGGCAGCTCGACAGCCAATTCGCGACCCACGACGAGGAGCAGATCCCGTGGTGGCAGGTCAGCATCCTTCGCCAGATCTTGTCCCACCGCCACGTCCAGTTGCACCAGCAGGAGCTCGATCTGGCCCACCTCCGAGTGGTCCAAGTGCTCCACCTGTTAAGTCTGCGAATGTTGCACACCTGATGCAGCTACTCAAGCGTAAGCAGACAGCTGCTCCAGCGTCGCCACCGCGCAACGAGGTCACAAACGATCCGCCGCGAGCGCCGGATCCAGCTGCAGTGATGTCGATCTTGCAAAAGCTCAAGGGTTTGACGCAAAGTGATGCTTCGTCTACGCATGGAGGTCCTCCGCCTCCTCCTCAGCAGCAACAGCAGCAGATGCGAGTGCCGCCACCGCCTCCACAACACCTCCAGCAGCAGTTTCACGGACGTCCACCGCCGCCGCCACAATTCCACCAGCCTCCGCCTTCACATCCACCTCAGCCGCCGACTCTGCAGCAGCAACAGCAGTACAAGGAGAGCGGAGCGTCTCGCATGTGGTTCAGTGACAAGATCGTGGGCCACAAGGACCGCGTCGAGTCAAACGTGCAAAAGTTGTATGCGGCGCTGCCGCTGGTGTGCCGTGACAGCGGCTTGCGGTTCAAGGAGCAGGAGAAGCTGAACGCGCACTTGGACTTCCTGTTCCAGTACAACCGATCGCTGAAGGAGCGCGGCAAGGGCGGCATTTCGAGATCGTGGTACCCGGACGAAGAGCAGTGGGTGACGGATTTCGCGAGCGACAAAGCTCCGCGCGAGAGCACGAGCAGCAGCTTCTTCGATCGCAAGGAAGACGAAGAGGACCAGAAGGAGTCGTGGGATCATGCGCGCGTACCAGTGGACGAGTCCGTCACCAAATGCAGAATTTGCGGGTATGTAGAGCAATATTCATTGTGGATGCTGCTTGGCTGTGGATGTGTGAATTAACCATGCAACCTTGGTGATTTGACCTATGTTTCTTTAGTGAGAGCTTTGCGAAGAGCTGGGACGAAGAAGAGGAGGACTGGATGTACACGAACGCAGTAATCGGAACGATCCACAACCCGGCCGTGCCCGACGAATCGGAAGACCAAGAAACCATTTTCCACAAGTACTGTTACGAAGCAGTGACAGCAAACTCCAAGCACATCACGCTCGAGCACTTGATCCCAGGCACGCCTCTGGGGATCAAACCGAAGGGACAGTTTGCGAGTGTTCCTGCTGGTGAAAGTGGCGAAGGAGCGGGTGTGAAGCGCGCTCTTGAGGTGAGAGAGATGACACGCTCTGTGCTTGACCTCATGATCCACAAGGTTGATTTCTCACGTGAACCATTTTGTGTGTATATATTTACAGGAGGAAGAGGACTCGGACAGCGACGAAGATGTCAAGCGGATAAAAACCGATTGAGAGCCCACTTTTCCATGCGTGGGTGCACCAAAAGGCATCAGCTGGCTGAAAAATCGCGAAACGCATCGCAGCGGGGCTGAGCGAGCGATTAGAGAGAAGACAAGGGAAGCAAATGTAAAGTAAGCACGATGGTTCGTATTCTGATGTGGCGTCGTGTGATGGATGATGGGCGTTGGTTTCCTTTTGCTTGATCAATCATTCTGCTGGCTCACGCTTCTTCGGGGGTTCGGATCAATCGACACACGCGCGCGCATTGAAGAAAGAGCTCGGCAGTTGCGTTTTCAGACAAGTTTTCAGAGAAAGAGTGAGAGTGAGGGGTTAGTTAGCCAGCTAGGCTCCAGCGGACGAGGGGGAAACGAACAGGTATTCGCATTCGTGTGCGTGTTGCAGGAATTACTACTTTGAATGAAACAACAATTGACAACCAACGTGTGCTTGATATTTCCTTTCGTAAAGGAGTTGGTGCCCTAGTACATGTATACTCCTTCCTGCTGAACGCTTGAAGCCCTTGAAGCCACTGCATCACAATGACAGTAGCAAAAGTAGCTCCCCAGAAGCCGTAATCCAGCGCGTCGTACGTTTTTAAATGCAGCACCACTAGTGGTGAAGCAAGTGTTCGTGTTGGGCATTCTTCGCATTCAGCGGCCCCATTGCCATCCTAATCCTAGCTTCCATGCCTTGCTGCCGGCTTCGAGCTCGCTCGTCATCCACGCACCTGCAAGCAAGATGGAGACTCGCTCCAAGAAAATGTCACACCCACGCAGGTTGCGTCGCCCAAAGCGTTTACAGGAACTCCAATTCAGCCATCGCAAAGAGAAGAAGACTTGCACTTCTCCTAATATTCCGGTATATCATGATGGATTGCGGTCTTGACAATCATCATCAACGCATCACCCGCCGCTTCAGCCTTCGACTTCCTATAGTCTATCTAATATAATATACAAATTTATGCTTTCAGTGCTTTTTCGCCTGTTCAAATATATATGTATGTTTAAAATGATACCATCGCTCAGCGATCAGCACTCCAAAAAACCCGATCAGGCAATCCGAGTTCAACAACAAGCCGTCGAGGCAAAAAAGCCATGCGTCGATGTGAGCGAGGTGAGCAAGGTCTCTCCACCCGCTTCGCTCTCATTCTTCAAATTCTTCACTCAAGTGAGCAAGGTAGTTCTCTCAGGTTCTCCAGGATCCGTCCCCACAGACACCAGATCACAAGCATGACCAACGTCGCCATCATCTACTACTCGACCTACGGCCACATCGCGACGCTCGCGGAGCAAGTGAAGGAGGGCGTCGAGTCCGTCGAGGGCGTCACGGCGACGATCTACCAGGTGCAGGAGACGCTGCCGGAGGGCCTGCTCGCGACGATCCACGCGGCGCCGAAGAAGGACCACCCGATCGCGACTCCCGACGTGCTCAAGGAGGCGGACGGTGTGCTCTTCGGGTTCCCTACTCGTTTTGGCTCACTGCCATCCCAGGTGAAAGCGCTCTTCGACTCAACGGGCGGCCTCTGGTCCACTGGCGCGTTGATCGGCAAGCCCGCTGGTATCTTCTTCAGTACTGGTTGCCAGGGCAGCGGCCAGGAAACCACGGCGTTCACGTCGCTAACGTTCCTGGCACACCAAGGCATGACCTACGTGCCGCTGGGCTACCGCTCGCCGCTGCTCTTCAGCTTTGAGGAGATCCACGGCGGAAGTCCCTGGGGAGCAGGCACCCTCGCGGGTCCAGACGGCTCCCGCCAGCCGTCGAAGCTTGAGCTCGACGTCGCCAAGGTGCAGGGCGAGAGCTTTGCGCAGATCGCCAAGAAGCTCGCTGCGTAAAAAGCTGTCTCGTATGTCAATGTAGTTGTGATACGTACAATAATATACGACTGCATGCTGGTTGCAATCCGGATTCGATGCTTTAAAGTTCATTAGTTCGTCGAACATGACAAAGCATGAGGCATCTTTGCTGCGTCACGGAGCTTTTGCATCCAAGGGTAACATGTTGGCTGTCTTTATGTGATGTATCCAGCCCATGAGTGATGGTCAATGAGGATGCTGGTTATACAACTAGCTGTTTTTGTGTGATGCATTCAACCTATGAGCGATGGTCAAGGGAAAATGCTGGTTGAGGACAGATTCACTTGGCAGACTGAACACATCTGATCTCCAGATGGCGGTGTCTGCGTACACTCTATGCCAATTGATGTCTTGAAGCTGTTGGTTATTGCTGTGAGCCTATCGGTCGTTGGTCTTCTGCTTGAACCCTTTCGTGCGCTCGTATGGACACATGTCGCCCAACAAGCCAACCGCAGCGAGCGAAATCAGCTGGGCATGCCATCTTTCCACGGTTTGCGTCGTCCAAGTGAGATCCCCTTGGGCTCCTCCTCGCTTCTTCTGAAGGACGCTCTCTGAAGGGCGCTCTCTGAGGCTGCTCGTCCCTGGGCGTGGGCTGAGCTGTTCCTTCCTCCCGGTCCCGCCATGAATCCTTCCTCATTCCTCAAGTTACCAGCTCCAGCTCCAGCAGCCCAGTCTCGTTCCCAGTCCCGTTCTCCAAGACTCCCCCAACCCAATCAGCCATGAAGTTCTCGCTCGTCGCCCTCGCTGCCACCGTTGCTGTCGCCAGCGCCACAGAGTGCGACGTCACCAAGCTCACGCCACTACTCACGAACCCAAGCTTGACCGCGTGCACGGCGGAATCGGGCTTCTCGGTCACGGACCTGAGCAAGCTGACCGCCGAGACGATGCCCAAGCTCTGCGCCAGCACTGCGTGCAAGACCATGCTGACAGCGATCAAGGGCCTCGGACTCGGCGACTGCACGCTGATGGGCATGAAGCTGGAGACGGAATTGCTCACGCCGATCTCGACTGCGTGCGCGAGCACCTCGGCGACTACCGGCGGTAGTGCTGCCGCCGGTAGCTCGAATGGCAGCCCGACTGATGGTGCGACCGTGGGGAGCTCCACGTCGGACTCGAAGACCTCGATTGGCAGCAACTCCGGTGGTGCGTCCGCTAGCACGGTGGATACGCCAGCAACCAACTCTACGAAGACCACCCCAGCGCCAACGACCACGTCCTCGGCGCCCTCTATCGCCATCGCTGCCAGTGCTGCTGTCGTCGCTGCCGTCGCAGCGTTCTTCTAAGTACTTGACAGAATATGTGCATTGTGTGTATAGTGCTGTTGCAGGTAACCTTTGTAGATTTAGGTAGAACGCGGGCAATATAAGTTGTAAAAGCTCCAATAAAAAAGATGCTAAGCTTGGTCCTAACAATGAGCGTCTTGCGCTTCGTCACCGCCGCTACCATTACCTTTGTTATCGCTACCCGCACTGCCACTGCTTGAGACTGCGACATCTGCGTGCCCAAGCCGCTCTTAAAGGACACCAACGTTATCATTTGCGGCATCGGCTCGAGCTTCTCGCTGATTCCGTCATCATCACCACCAGGCAAGCTGCCTGCTGAGAGGACCCGGAAGATGTGCGCTAGCAAAGCGTGCACGAAAATGCTCGTAACGCTCAAGGGACTCAGGTTGGGCGACTGCGCGTTGCTTGGTGTGAAGCTCGAGACGGACTTGCTCAACCCAGTCCAGGCCGCTTGCGGAAATGAGTCAAGCGCTGCAATTGCCACTGCGTCTAGCGGTAGTGACAGCACCAGCACCACTGGAAGCAGAGCCGCGGAGACTGATGCAAGTGTGGAAAGCAGCTCAGCGGTGACCACGAAGCCTCTGCCAGTCGAAGACGGTTCGCTGAACAATGTTGCGGACGGTAGTATCAGAAACAGTCCACTACAAGCTCGTTGACCAGGACTCCAGAGCCCCCAGTCGTTTCGAAGACCCCAGCGCCAGCGCCAACCTCAGCCGCTTCATCTGTGATCGCCATCTATCGCAGCAACGTCGCTGCTGCTGTTGTTATTGGAATGGCAATCGTCCAGTTGTTCCTCTAGACTCCTCGTCCGAGAGCTCACGGGTCACAGTCAGTGCTCGTACTCTGCAGTTTCCAGTGAGGAAACGTCCGTGTACTTTATCTAGTAAGCCAAGAAGCCAGTGTTCAGTTGTCATCGTCGTCTTCACTGAGCTACTGATCGTAAAAGTGCGGGCAGAGCTCGTCGGGCATGATCTCAGTGAGCGACTCGAGCGAAAAATAGCTGCGCTCGTGGAACTCGGTCGCCATAGCAGTGTCTGCGTCTTCCAATCCACTTGCATCTTCGCTCACTGTCCCACCACTATTAGCCGTGTACCCGGTCAGCGTGTGGATCCCTGTTGTGAGCCAGCTGGGGACTATGTACGTCTGCTGCTTGGTGAGCAGATGCCTCGCGCGCTCGAGCGCCGAGAGCCCGATCCGATTCGTCTCGAGCTTTGACTCGCGACTGTCGGCGAGCAAAGCTGTACGCTCGCTTGGTGGGGGGACGAGCGCGCAGACCGCAGACGCCGAGGCCTCGAGCAGCATCTCGCTCGTCGCTTTCTTGCAGAGTTGGCAGATCGACAAGTGGCCGTCAAGCTCGAGTACCTGGTGCCGGTTCGCCTTTGTGTTCGCGACCACAGCAAAACACTCGCATGCTGCGACCAGTGTGCTCTCGTCGTGGCCAAAGCGCTTGCTCTGGCTGATCACGTAGAGCAGCACCTGGAGTCCGTTCTGCGCGGCGACGCGGCCTTTGTTGAGCGGGCTCTGATGACATAGACAGGAGATCGCGCTGAGCACGGCCTCGAGCACCTGCGGGTTGGTCGAGTCCACTGCCAGCTGCAGCAGCAGCGTCACCGCGTCGCCGTACCCGATCGAGAGCTGGTTCACAGAGGTGTACGCGAGGTTGGCGATACCGATCGCACACGCGCGAATGAGCTCGGGGTTCTTCTGGAGGTTCTCGGCCGTGAGGCACTTGGCGAGCGCGGTGTCACCCTCGCAGGTCATCACCGCGCTCTGGTTCACGATGTGGTTGCACGCCAGGTTGCCCAGGAGCTTGGCGGCTTCGGCCCTCACGCCCAGATCGACGCTCTCACGGAGATACCGCACGGCGACCGGCAGGAAGTCGAAATTCACGATCTGCGAGCGCAGGATCTCCGAGTCTTGTCGTTAAGAGTGAGAGACACACGTCGAGAAAGAGAAACACAATGGTAAGAGTCGATCCCAGTCAAAATGAGACCTGCTGATAGGACAACTCATGAAGCCCCGAGTGTCAGTCAAATTCTCCCGTGAGTGGTTGCCATCTTACCGTACGAGAGGTTCACGAGCGCGCTCAGTGCTGTCCTCTGAGTCTCTTCGTCGCCGGGCAGCGGCAGTTTCTCCATGTGCGCAGTATTCATTACCTCAGTATTGCGATCAGCACTGGCGTCATTGTTGTTGCTGTTGCTTCTGCTGGAGCTCCCCATTCCTGGTACCAGCAGCAGTGTGAGGAACCGGACAACGCTCTTCGCCGCGAGCACGCGCTTGCTGGGGATGTGGCTCGCGAGCGCCGCGCAGAGCCGCGCCGCCTCTACAACCACACGCGGATTCTGGACCTGATCGAGGATCAGCACCAGCGGCGTCGCCGCGCCAGCCTTCACGATCTCATCCTTTACATTGACAGCTCCCCTCAGTGAGGACTGGTCACCACCTTGGTCCTCAGGTATCGTGATACTGCGTCGGTGCAGCGGCAGCCGCTGCGGCTTCTTGTTGATCGCAAGGTGCACGAGCGCGAGGAGCACTGAGCCTGTGACGAGATCGCTCAGGTCTTCGTGCAGTAGATGGGTTAGAAACGGCAGGACGCCCGCTTTCGTCACCTTTTGAGCGGAGGACGCCGGCAGCAGCGCGATATGCTGCGCAAATTTGGCAAACACGTCGTCTGCAGGGTCGACAACAGGAGTAGTAACTACAGCAGTAGCTGCTGCGGGAGTACCATCTACAGGCTGAGGAGCTCCGTGGGACCTTCGCCTAACCTGCTGCTGTCGCTGCTTGGGGGCTGATGCGACAACGAACTTGAGCTGCCACTTCTGCTGTGCGTCCTTGTCGTGCTTCTCCTGGTTGAGCTCATGATGGAGCTCGTCGATCTTGGCTCTCCACACGTTGCGCTCCTCCTCGATGGCCAGTTGCTGCGCGTAGATCTGCTCGCGCTTGGTGGCTTGCAGCGTCTGTGAGATATCATTGATGCGCACCTGGAGCCTGCGCACTCAGTGAGTGAGAGAGTTTGAATTCTAAGTATTCCATCATTCACAGCAGGTAGGACCGATTTCAAGCCAATGCAAGCAGAACGCACTTGTGTACTTGGGACTCGAGGTCCGCGATCTGGTCCAGGAGCTTCTGCTCACGCTGGTCCTTGTCCTGCTGGAACTCCACGAGCTGCCGCGAGAGCTCGAGCTCCTTGGGTGTCGGCACGTGCGAATATTCCTAACCACTCATTCACAAATGCATGAGTAGTCAGCTTTGGCCTCGAAGCCTAGGAAATAGAGCAGCACACAGCAGGTGTACCGCATCTTTCGGCTGGACCACCATGTCTGCACTCGTTCATCCACTTCCGTCGCGTTGGCAGGGCTCTGAGTACTCGGCTACTTCCTGGCTGAGTGAATGATGGTTCAGAGCTCAGTGCTCGTGGGTCCAAAATACTCTTCAGCAAGGACGTAAATTTAGCCACTTCTTGAGTTGAAGGCGAGATCGTCTGGCTCAAACAGCACCAATACGATTACAACGCAATGTGCACAACCTGGTGCTGCTTGCTTGGCGATCTTCACTGTGCGCCCCGACGGTCTCGGGCGCTGTTGAAATTCCCAAACGGAGGCGACAGGGTTGAAATACTTAATGCGCTTTCAGTATCGTGTAACAAACTACCGAGAGCTACCGAGGTCTGACCGAGCATTGAATGATCGACCACTCATGCACTATGCAGGTGTCAGGAGCCAACCCTTCAGGTACTCTGACATCCCGAAAGGATTGGACACGTCAGGTTCGGTTGGAATAAGGATTTGTGGTCCAGTGTATCGGATTATTTGCTTGCTTAAATAAACTGGTGACCTGGGTCAGTTCTTGGTTCGGAACTTCACAGCCATCCGCTCCCACGAAATCACCTGAAGCCTAAACTTAGCAGCCTTTGCCAAGTCACGAGATGAAGACTCTTATCGGATACCGCTTCTCTCTGGTTCCGCCATCTGATCCCGACTCCCAAGAAGATACGCCTTGGATACCGCGGTCTCCGTGGTAGCATGTCGAAGCCCAAGCACTAATGTTGACAGGCACCGACGGAGGAGCACATTCCGACTCGCCAGGACTGAGAAACCCGAGGCAGTTACCGGCATTCTCTTCACCTCACCAGCACCTCGAGTCTGGTTGTAACTTTTGTATCACTGAGCAGCAACACGATCGCCAAACAATCGGAAATGCGGCTTCTTCGTCGAACGTACACGAATCTCCGCACGCGCAAGCGGTCGAGCTTTGCCGCTTCCTCGTCGTCGTCACATGGAGCCACGAGCTACGGCTCGTCCTTTGGCATCAAGCGAGGCGCGCCGCGCAAGGACGCGGTCACGTCGATCGTCAAGCAGTTCCACGCGCTGACGCTCGACCAGCGCAATCGCGCCGTAAACCGCGTGCTGCAGCGCAGTGGACGGCTCGACGACGACATTGAGCACATCTTCGTCCAGGCGGACAAGGATAAGGACGGCTTGCTCAACAAGCAGGAGTTCCGCGCCTTTCTAGCGTCGCGCTTCAGTCTGAAGACCTTCCAGGCGAGTCCAGACAATACGTCGCTCGCTCGCCCCACAAACGAGCAACTCAAGCTCGTGATGATCGCGTCGGCGATCCCGTTCGTCGGCTTTGGCTTTGTCGACAACATCATCATGCTCGCGGCAGGCGACATGATCGAAGACCACTTCCACGCGACCTACCACATCTCGATGCTCTGCGCCGCGGCGCTGGGCAACACGGTCTCGGACGTCGTGGGGCTCAGTCTCGGCGGTATCATTGAGACGTTCGCGCGCAAAGTGGGCATCCCGGACCCACAGCTCTCCAAGGCGCAGGCCAACATGTCGATCACGCACTGGTGCAACTTCTTCGCGTCCGCCGGTGGCATCACGATCGGGTGTCTGCTCGGCATGTTCCCGCTGCTCTTCATGAACCACAACGATGACGAAGAAGAAGGAAGCGGTGGCGACAAAAAGCAGCAGCTCGGTCAGAAGCAGTCATCGGAAGCAGCCGCAGGATCGGGATCAGGGTCAGGAGGAGCACCACCAATGACAGTAGCGCACTCGTCGACGGTTGTGATCGAGAGCTCCTCGGCAAGAAGCTCTTCGTCGGTGGCTGCAGCGAACGCGCCGATATCCCCTGTTCCACTTAGACTCGCGCTGGCATGATTGATAGGCTGATGATACTTAATATCCCACCACCACGTCTGTCAATACGCGCTTGATCGCATCCTTGCTAGTCGCAAATAGAAGCCTCTTGTTCTTGCCTCTTGATCGCTTGCTGCGCTTGTTGGTAGCCTGTTCTTCGTGTCACTCTGCTGGTTGGTGGTCGGACGGATGCAAAGACACGATGCATAAGCGAGCCCTCCCCCCCCTTCGTGCGCTGGTATTAGAAATCGAATTGACAGGCATGCTCACTTCCCATGTCTGTTTCTTTCCCGATCTCTTGACGATCACCACCGCCAGCGCGTATCTTTGCATCCAGCAGTCGCTTCCTTTTCTTCGTGTCTTTGCTGTTTAACGCGCTCGCATCATCTTGCTGTTTCAACACATTCGCCTCCTGCTTCGTATTTATGCAGTTTAACAGCATTCACGCACTCGCTCGTACCACCGCTCGATCACTTGCATCATGTTAAACGCCGCTGCCGCGATCTTCGTCACCTTCAATATCATCGCCACTTCACTGCATCTGCATATCTGCATCTGCTTCGTATCCAGTGTCGCACCACACCATCTTCACATACACCGGCAGTACTTTGTCCTGCTCACCAACCACCACCACCTATCGTTCGCCACACCATCGTGTCCGCCTTCTATGCCATCCGCCACCTCCACCTGCTGCTATTGCAACTCACATGTTGACGCATGCGCTTGCTGTCCTCCATTCGTTTGGAGCTCTTCCCTTGGAGGAAAACCGTTACGAGCCAGTCGTCCCATCATCTCAGGAACACATAGACACGTGGGCTGGATTTACGGCTGGCCGTTACAATCTTCAGAAAGCGCACATTCCCACGTGGAGCGTGTCATCCCTCCCGACAGACGCGCATCCAGGGTGTGAAGACGCGGACAAGCAGGCGAGGCGATGTAGCGTTGTCAAGCCAGCAGCTCCATCTGAAACGCATGTGGGCGATCTTCTTGCGCGTGCCATTCATTTCATACTGTAGCGAAGACGAAAAAGCGACATGGCAAAAAAAGAGTTAAAAATACATATCCCACACAGACACACGCGCCTCTTCCACTTGATCCGCATATTGGGCCATTTATTTTACGCACAGTCGCATATGAGTCGCCACCTTCAATGTATTATGGTAGGATAGGCATCTTGGTGTTGGTCTTGTGTTGCTGTGCGTGGAGAGCGAGAACTGACTCGAGTGTGGGGTTTCCTTCCTTCACACAGCTGGCTGGCTGGCTGGCCCGCTTGCTTTCTCGGTCTTGGTTCATGAATCTCATTCGGCATGTGCGACGCACGGTGCGTGTCATCGAATCAAGTGGGCGGGTGGGGTTGTCATCCACCACGCCAAAGGGTCCAATCAGGGACAAGTACATCTTTTTGAAGAGGGTATCACATCTGTTAGATCAGTTGACGCACACGAGAGACATTCAGCACAATCGCTTTAAAGAGGGTATACAAGGATTGGACCCACCACTGACGTCAGCGCGCTTGCGCACCGTTCATCCTCTCGTTGGCCCTCTCTTGTCCTGTCCTCGCTCCCCCTCGCTGCTCTCTCTCTCGCTCGCTCGCTTGGTCGGCCATAGCGACGGCATTGTCCTTCTCATTGAGCTCATTCAGCAATTTCCGCTCCAAGCCTCCAGGTCTTCTCCACTCCACCCTCTCTCTCTCCCTCCCCCCACACACAACTCAAGTCCAAGATGGTCGCTGGAAAGGTTGCTCAGTCCGCCGCCAAGAGATGGCTCGGTGACGCCGGCACGTACCCAATCCTCGTGACATGCGTGTTCGCCACCGCGGTGTGCGGCTACCAGTGCACGCGCATGCTCACGGGCCACCCGGACATCGCCTGGAACAAGGAGAAGCGCTCGGACATCTTCCGCCACGACGCCGCCTACGGCGCCGACTGGCAGTCGCACCGCCGCGGCATCGCCACCATGTCCAAGAACGTCGTCAACGAAGCCAAGGGCTTGTAAGTCAGTCGATTGACTGTCCGACCGACTGATCGCGTTGCAACGCGTCTTCGCTCGCAACCAACTACACAGATACAGCTTTTAGACATGCTTCGGGAGCGTCGTCGCATGGCTGGCAGGTCTCGATTGGCATCTCTCCAGGGGTGAGGTTGAGCTTTCCTCCATTCGCGTCGCTTGTGGGCTTCTTGATTTTGTTGAATTGAGGTGTATGGCTGGTCGTCGCTGCTACTGCGTATGGAGAGCTTTTTCTCCTCGCTTGAGCTGGTCGCCCTAGATCTATGAATATATACCATCTCCTTTTGTTTCACTACACACTTTCCTTTGTTCGTCATGCGGTTGTTTTGTTATTAGTATTACTCACCTGTATGAGCTGACTGTCTGTCTGTTGCTAGATAACGCACTTGAGGAAGCCATCGTCGCTGCCGAGCACGATCAAGCGCCGGAGGGGCAGCACGCAGACGCTCTGGCTGGATATCTTGCTCTTGCTCAGCTTGATGCTGTTGGACGATGACGACGATGCGCTCTCCATCAGGTTCCAGACTTCTACACGAACAGTCGGTGCTGCATCGCCTGTGCCATTGCTGTTGGTTGATGGGGTTCTCAGTGCATTGTTTTCAGAGGTGAGTCGTGTTGCGTACATTTTGGAGGAGCACGAGACGTACAGCATGTTCATGTCTGAGTAGGACTGCACAGCGACTTGGCTATCGCGAATGCCTTCAGGGATACCTGTGACGATCAGCTGCACGCGCGGCTTGCCCAAATTGGTGAGGTTCCACACGCGCGCTTCTCGCTCGACGCCGACGACAAGTACCTGCGAAGGAGAAAACTGGACGATCTTGACAATCTTGCCCTCGAGCGCTTGCCACCGCGTCATGTGCTTTCCTGTTCGCCTATCGATGAGGATGACTGTGCCGTTCGTTGTGCCTGCCGCAATGCATGCCTGAGTTCTGCTGGTCGGAGAAAAGATTGTCGCGAGCGTCGAAATGTTGATCGCGTCGCGAACATCAACTCGCCAGTCGGCTACCACGCGCGGACCAGAGCGCAGGTCGACACAGACGACCTTGCTCGTCGTCGAGACAGCGAAATCAGCACTTCCCAGCGTTGCCGACGCACCAAATGGGGAACTCGTGAGCGCGGAGTGATGCAGCGGAAGCGTGCGCAGCAATGTGACCGAGTTCACATTGTCGTCGATGAACGGCAACTTCACACGAACCTGGCTGGTGCGAATGTCCCAGACATGAACACATGATGCCTCCAGCGCGATTGCGTGCATGCCGTCCATGACATTCTGGACTGCGAGGATCGGAGAGTTTGTCTGAATAGCAGCTTGAGCGTGGCACGGATGGCTAGCGAGCCGCCACGCACGACAAGAGCCACTCTTACTTCCAGAGAGCACGATTTCTTCGTCCAAGTCCACACTTACTGTTCGGACACTGCTGGAGTGAGCCTTGATGGAGTTGCGAATCTCAGACATGAACGCCCAGCTTTCGAAAATGCCGTTGCGACCGCTTCCAGAAGACATTGGGAGAAAGTGCTGCGACCCGTTTCCACCGCTGCCTGCATCTGTTGCCTGCTCATGTATAGGCTTGCTTGAGAACGGTCTCTTTACCAGCGGTCGCAGCCACGCGCTGTCGAACGCCGCGCGCTGCGCTGGTGACGATATCTGAAACGAGTTCGTCAATAAAGCTTTGCGCTTGCGGCGCTCTTCCTGGACTTGGAAGATCTCGTCGTTTAGTTCCTGGGCACTCAGATTGAGGCGATTCAGTGGAATATGAGCAAAGCTCGTTGACTTCACCGAGCTCAAACGAGTCGTCCGATACGCGAACCGCAGTAGATCCTGCGGGTATCGCAAGATCATCTTCAATTTTTCCTCAGTGTATTTCCACTCGATGTCGACTGGCACACCCGCAGACGCGTCATTTCTGGGGCTACGTTCATCTTGATCGCTCTTGCTGCGAGCATCCCGGCTCTGGTTTGAATTCGTCAGTCGATCGTCCAGTGCACTCAAAACTTGGCTGGCGTCATCGCCTCCGATTGGAAGCAGCAGAAGCTGGAGCACCGAGCTACTTTGGACTACAGGGAAGTGCTTGATGAACACATCTTTGCCGAGCAAAGTTTGTAGCGGGACACAGAACTCGGACACAATCTCACTTGCAAGGTGCCACTGAAAGTTGGACACTTCGAGCTCGCTGTACACCACGCTGCAACGAGTCAGGAACTTGGTGATTGCCTGCACCAATGGAGTCGCATTCACCGTTGCACCCGGACCAATTTTCTGGCACATTGCAACAATGGTGCGGGCGAGCCCAACGACGATGAACGCCCGTAGATCGCGATGGTTTTCCTTCTTCATAACTGTCAGACTTCGCAGGATACTCCACTTTGTCGGGTTGGCGTTTCTTGAACTCGAATATGCAGCACCAGGTTGATTGAATTCGTGACTTCCCGTCGTATCGCCTGAAGAAGATGATGTCGCTGCTGCGATGATGGCAGCCGCTGTTCGCGGATGGAGAAACGGAGGCTCAACAGCATCCAACATGTCGACGAGGTTCTTGCCTTTACGGTTCAAAAACTCGTTTTGCACGTAGGGGTCGCTCAGGTTGCGAACCACATGGCGAAGGATCCGCAAAATCACATAGATTTCACGACCGAGATCGTCCTGGAAACAAAACACACAACAAATGAATACGCGAGAGAGAAAGTAACATAACGATGTCATAACCATGCACACCACTCACCGGGACACCCTCGACTCGGACAGAGCCGATCGTCTCAGCGAGAGAGATCAGCTGAGGCAACACTTCAAATACGTGCGGCAGCAGTACATTGCAAACGGGATATTCGCTGACTTCGCGGCACACAAGCAGAATTGCATCTGCAACATAGTGCGACTCGTACAGGGTGGTCTTGCTGAGGAAAGTGACGTGAATCCCGTCATTGTTCCTGCCGCTCAATAGCTCGTCGCTAAAGTCGTCGCCGCCAGTGCCATACGCCCCTGATCCTTTTCTCTTGAGCGTGCTGGACTTGGTCATCTTTGTCCACTTGCTCTTCACCTTCCCCAAATGAGGCAAAAGTGAAGCGAGAACATACTTCGATGCCAGCGATGGACCCAAAATGTCTGGGGATGACAGTTCCCCCATCGCCATTGCTGTAATCGAGCACGCCTCGGATGCAAAAAGCGGAATCTTCTGGATCAATCTTGACGAATCTTCAGCAGACGATGCTGACGACGGCCACGCCAATGCTTCGCCAGTCCCATGCGAAGGCGCAGATACAATCCAATCGACCAGCACTGGTAAGAAGCATTCAATGAATGCAGTATTCCCGAAGGATTTCACCACATCTTTGAGCACTTCAGGTGCCGAGAGACAGATCTTCAGCAAGTACGCCAGCTCTGCGCTCTCGTATGCTCGCATCACATCACGTAGCAGCTCCTGTTTCATACCCAGCCTGCCCAGTTGAATGCTCAGTGATGGCAGCAGAAAGATTATTGCCATCACAACTCGCTCGACTCGAATCGATTCCGTGTGAGAGGACGCTTGGAAGAATTGAGCGATCACAGGTAGCACAACTCTGAATTGCTGCACTGGGAGCTGGACCAGTGATGGCAAGAAGAGACGTGTCGTATCAAAGCGATCTTTCCAGTCCGAAGAGCGATGGAACTGAAACAGGAATCGGTACACCAATGTGAATTCGTCCGGGAAAAGACTGCTCTGCGCCGGGCAAAACTCGTTGTCCAGAATGGGATTCAGTGGGTATCTTGGTTTTTGCAGCCCGTCGCCATCACTCTCCCACTCGAGGGACTTTAGAAGCGAGAAAACTTCTTCACCATCCAGCACTCCAGCCATCAGAAGCCTCTCTCGCGGGTTTGGATGCACAAGTGCCAAGACAGCATTCTACATTCACAACGACGTTAAGATTTAAAGGATCAATCCCAATGCAACCATTCAATCTCACCTTCATATTCACGGGCATGCCGCTCATCTTTGAAGTGATGTCATTCCTCCAGCAAGTGTTTTGGTCGGCACTTTCGGGGTCAGCTTCGCAAAAGAACCTGATGTACTCCACAATCGAGCGCTTCGAGAACAGAGGTGCCAAAGTATAGACCTCAGCAATGATGCAGCCGAGTGAAAACAGGTCGTCTGCTCTCCTCCTTTCCAAATCTGTCAAAAGAGCTGCATCTGGAAATGCCTAGCCAAGCACGCAGGAAAAGTAAGCACTCATAGTGATCCAGGTCCAACCGAACAAGGTTTGCCAAATACAAGCAAACTTACTTTTTCGAGGAGGCTGCGTGGAAGGGAGTACGCCGAATCAATTATCGCTTCTGATATCCGTCGTAAGCTGGCTCGCGTTTCCGGGCTCACCGAGCTTCTATCAAGAGGATGTGTATCAATCGCCCCAAGATTACACTTGCTCGTTTGATTTTGACTCCCGCCCACAGATACAGTGGTGGGTCCGTCAAAGGGATTTGGAGTTGCCATCTTTATCGGAAGCCCAACGCTCAACAGTTGCAAGTCCATGTCCTCGAGGCGTTCGAAGTCAGTCTCACTCCAGTCATAGTCTAACACGTGATGATGCCCGCTGTTTTCGCCCACAAAGTCTGCGTCGAAATCATCGGGTTTGCTAATTTGTTGCCACAGTTCTCGAAAGATATGAGAGGTTGAACTTGGACTCGTCGACGCACCTGCCGATGGACTTCGCGAATGATACGACATCCCGTTATCCCCACTGATTCCGTGGATCAGGGGCGCGGATATCGCTGGTATCCTAGCCTTCTCAGCAGTTTCTGCGTCAAACATTTGCGGGGTTGGCCTTGATCCGCCTGCAGCAGCTGGTCGTAGCGAATTTGAAAACCCCTCAGCTCCTCTTGGCGATTTGAATCCCACTCCTCCGCTGCTGGCGCTCGTGCTGCTGGGAGTATGAGGATACGCTGAGTCTGGGTGGAAGAAGTTGGGGATTACCGTCGCTAGTCGAGATACGGTTGGAGATTTCGTAGCTCCATCCTTGCCGCTAGAGGGAGGCGATAAAGGGGGATCTGATCCCTGCGACCGCGGACGAGACTTATTCTTTCGCTTCTGCTGCTTCAAACGAGCCTTTGACTCCAACGAGAGGACAAAACTCTGAGTCCCCGATGCGCTCGTCCCCGTGCTAGTGTTCTGAGCGGCTCTGGACGCATCGAAGATCGCGCTTGTTGATTTCGTGAGTCCTTCACTGGAATCGTTCACAATGAGTAGCGCCTTAGTGAGCATTCCTGTGACCTTCTTTTTCGTATCACTCGGTCGATAGGCTGCTGCCGCAAAGCGCACTCGGTCTCTTTGCTCGTCTCCTTGCTTTTCGTTTTGTTGCACTGTGTGAGATAATGGAGAGTCGCTGGGGCTGACGCATCGAGCCTTCTTCGCAGGATGTGGTACCGTGAAGATCTGGACAAAACCTGGGCTCTTTCCAAGGCGAGACTCTCGCTGGACTTTCAACGGAACATTCTTGTCTCGGATCGCTTGGTCGCCACTCAGACTCACGCCGAAATTCAGATCGATCCAGTGGTGGAGCTGCTGCGACACCTCCTCGCCTTCGAGCATTTTGCGATGGGATCGAATAAAATCATGCACGTCTTCACACCACGCTGGCAGCTTCAAGTCTTCCATCTCGTCTCCGTGAATCGACTGGAACACTCTTGGCTCGGTGTAAAACTCAGGAATGCACTCATCTGGCGTCCAGTCGTACATTCTGGATATGTTCGATGGGTACTCTTTCGGTTGGAAGTTTGAACGTACCACTTGGCGGAGGACCATCATTGGTGTGCGGCGAGCCATGTATATGTAGTACGTGATCTCTGACAAACTGCAGATGCCAATTGTGTAAGTTCGAGATGATGCATCTCAGCAAGAACCAGGGTCACATAAAGCGTTTGCGTACCTTTCAGTGATGTGATGCGGCACGGAACTGTTTTCAAACGTTCGATCCAACTGGTTGTCGCCCTTGTTTAGCCGAAACTTGCTCTTGGTCAAGTCACGCCAACCAGAGTCACGAGAGCGAAAGTCCGTCACCCACGGAAGAAATGGGTGGAAGACACCATCAATCTACAACAGCGCAAAGAACACAAGAAATAGTCAACAACACAACAGTAAGGGAAACACAAATGCTAGAAATTGCACATACCATTCTGCGACCAGCAGCTTTGTTCAGTAGCATCAAGTACTCAAAATTGCTGAGGTCTCCGTCACACCACTGCTCCGTAATTGAGCGCGAAGAATAGAACGGGACTGTGCGGGAAATGCCAGAAGGCTCGAGGAATGAATCACTCGAATCGTGTCGCGTATGACTGGAAATATCAGTTTCTGCTGTCCCGTAGCTCCAATCTGCTTTCTGAACGAATGGCAACGTCCCAAGCCGAATCCAGAGTGTGTCGGTCAGCAAGATATCACTAGGAGTGAACCCTCCGCAACCAAACTCTCGCTGATCGAGGAATTGCAGGATGCGATGCAACTGGTATATCAGGAATCTCTTCTTCATATCCGACAGCGCCATCTCTTCACCCTGAAGATCAAAGGTAGCATGTTAGCCAGTGGCACATAGGAGATACATGCTGCTCAAATAAAGGTACGTACTTGTGCGTCTCCATCATCATGCAGCACGTGGCGATTGTATTTGAGCACATCCTGGAGCGAGTACTTCTCGTATTCAAGAACAGCCAACGCGGATCCGCTCTCATCGAATTCATCTCGCGGAGGTAGCTCGTAGACTCCACGCAACGGGCTCAAGTGCGCCGACATCGCTGTCGCTTTGCCCGTGAATAACCTGTGCTGTAGCTCGTTTGGTCGGTCGCTTAATCCGTTGTAAACGGGTATGTCCGAGTATAAACACTCTAGCAGCGCTAGCGGAGACAACTGCAGTAGACACATCACACAGATGAATACACTGAATGCACATCAACGCATCAGGTACTACCAGAGCGCGCAACAACAAACCTGTATGCTATTAAGGTGTCGCCCATTTGAAATTGCCGTGGATACCGCTCGTCCTTTGAGGGCAAGCCGCAGCTCTTTCTCAAGTTGCGTCTCCAAGCCTCCTCCAATTTTGTGCGCCTTTCTCATCATGGCACCAGCCTCCATTGCACCGCGTCTGGCACTACTAGCAGTCTCAGGTACGATTGGGAACGTGAGCTTGCGCACAAGCCACTCGGCGACGACTGCGCCTGCGACCGCGTTGCTCTTGCTCTTGCTGTGTTGATGACGACCGTCATCGTCGATCGCGACGAGACATCGCGCCTCCATCGGATCCGTGGACGCGTAGCTGAACTCCCAGCGCAGATGGGTCTTCACGTCCTCTCGTACGTCACCACCACCTTCTGCGTACAATGGCTGTCGACATACAGCGCTCTGCGCAGTCACGGCATCCGCATCCGCATCGCCGTCGCCATGCTGCCCGCCATGCTGCTTCTCCATGCTGGAAGATTGTCACTTGACGATCCACGTGGGCAGAAGTTGAAGTCGTACTGTCCAGACCACAATAAAATGAGCAACGATGTCGTGAGAGACCAGTACTCTGGATGTGTTCTACAGTACTACTCTTGATTGTGCCAAAATAGGAGCCGTTTCTGGCGGCTCTTTTGACTGTCAAAATAAGGACTCGCACTGCAAATAACCTGGCCCCATGTATTTGACACTTGCAGACTATTCTCCATCGACCAGCAGGTGCTCGACAGCGCGGCCACGCACGACCGGACCGTGATCACGGGAGCGATCCGGTAAAGTTCGCGCCCGGCCTCGTGAGTATCGTCGTGGACATCGTGTTCATCATGCAGCACTCCGTCAGGTGCACGGATAACAACAATTACATCGCACTGGGCGAGAAGCAGCCGTTCCTGCCATAAAGCACCAGTGTACAAAAAATGTAGGATGTTAGTGTCAGTTAAGATCTTAGGTTTTTAGGGTACGACCATCTCAAAATCCTACTATTCCAGCAGATGAGCCACTGTTGGGTGTTGTTCTTGGCTGTTTATTTTAGTGTTTTTAATTTTTCCAATGAAGCAGGGTTTCAGTATGCATGAGCTGATGTTTTTTGCATGCTTCTAATATAGGTTGATGGCTATTTTAGGATGCATAACACTTCAACACGGACGGTTTTACATGAGCCTCTTTGGGGATTCGGTTTTAGTCGAGTGGCTCTCGGGACTGAACATTTTTAATTGAACCGAGGAAATGCCAATGCGAACTGCAAAAGCGCGTTGAGGGAGGATCAGAAGATGGAAAGTTTTCCACTGAAAGGCTCCTTGCAGCTGACATCGAGATCTCGATTGAAAGAACACAAGGGGTTGGCTGGCGCGATTTGACTCGTGCTACTGCTTGAGCCCTGTGAGTTGGTAGGTAATGCGAGCGAGTTGTAACCAGACACACAACAGAGGCACAAACAAAGCACCAACAGGACAGCTGGCGGTACTAACAGATGTGGAGGAGCAAAATGCTGCAGCCAGACAATCTTTTTTGTTGCTTTCCCGCTCTTCGTGGATTGGTAGTATGGGAAAATGCGTTCGTTTTCTTCTTTTTTTCTCCGCATTGAGGCTACAGTACTTACTACCGTTGGAGCCACCTCATCGCCAACAAATTGCCTGTATTTACATACAGTATGGAGATCCCCAAAAGGACAATTCGTTCGTTCACACGAGCTGACTGTCTCCATTTTCGTCTTTTCGAGAAGAGCTCAAACACGTCTACTTTCTGTCTCATACATTTTCCAATTTGCTCATCCAATAAAGCGCACACACCAGATCGACAGGGGGAGGCTTTGCTACTGCTGTTGATACGGAAAGTGAACACGCTGGCGCCGAGCACAACGCATGCGGAAAGTGGAGGTATGTTTGGAAAAGTGTTGACGAGAAAAAACCAGGATAGCTAAAACCTTGCCAACCTCTTTCAGTCTATATGCTGTGCTTTACAGTTTAAAAGATCTCCTCTCTTTTTTTGTCCGTCATACATAACGGTATACAGCTTGCACAAACTGAAAAAGACAGGCTATGCGGTGCCGAGAGTATAAACATATACAAACTGCTCACAGCTCATCATTCTGCACCACATACATACAAAGTCTATATGTAAGATTCTCTCAAAAATTGTATTGTGAGCACATTCTCCGCCACCTCTCACATAATGAAACCAAGTGCAGATGCCTCTTGAGAACAAATATTCTCCTTGAATTGACAAATCTCAAGAGTGATGTTCGCTTTTCTGGCCAATCAGATTGCATTATTTTGCTCTATGTCGGTACCGGTTTAAGTCAGCAAACCGGGGCACGAAGAGTTGCGTGGCCCTGATCATTGAGTCAAGCTGGTTTTTAAATAAGGGTATACAAACCACAATTCTCTAATCCATTAGCTACAGTTTTGACTTTTGCTATTATAACCTTGTTTTTTAAAGTGTAGGCTTATCTAAAATAACCTCGGAGGGTTTATTTCAGTAAAACACGCAAAAAGTCACGCGAGTGGTTAGGCGTTGTTGTTGCCAAAACTGGCTGTCCAAATTGTGTCAGATCACCATTAGCAAATTGCACTGAAAGGATCAAGCTTTCAGATGGCAATTCTGACTGTGTGCAATGCGTGTGAACTGTGCGCTTCTAAACAATCGACAGCACCAATGCGTAGACACCACGATCGAAATTCAATGCTCCAAATGCCCCAAGCAAGAGCAGCAGCCTTTTTACAAACAGCAAACACAAGAATTGTGAAGCCTCCAGCTCAGAACAAGGGAAATCAGGCGAAATTTTGAAGAACCTGGGCGGGTTCCACATAAATTACTTCGCGCATCTGTGCAATAATTCGCTGAAATGTCTGGTGCGACAGAAAACAGTCCGCATCGGTTGGCCAAAATGAATTTGTTGACGGAAAGCACCAAAACTGATTTACATTACTTGCAGCGCCAGACAAAAAGACGCAAAAAACACACACGCAAAACAAACACCTCCTTAATTTCGCTGCGCCTTTTTGGTTTTGTTTTTTGCTGCTTGCGCTATCGCGATTACTGTTGTACTGTATGGCAGATCTCGCTCTTTCTCTTTCTCTGCTCTCTTCTCGCTATCTCTATCAGCCGCGTGCGCATTCTCATTCCCAGTTTATTCGTTAGCAGCACAGAGCAGCAGCTTAGGTAGGTCCCACGGCAGCAGCATGAGCAGGAGCATGGCGGCGGGCGTGGCGATGCTCAAGGGCAAGTACATGCCACTGAGCGAGGCCAACGTGAGCCCCGCGATGGTCTCGTCCTACGACGGACAGTACCTCTGCGTCGGCGGTGGCGGCGTCACTGGCGACTTTTCCTCCTCGTCACCATCGCCATCCAGCGGCAGCAAGCGCGACGTGCGCTACTGCATGGGCAACTACCTCGGCGGCGGCATCGCGGGCGTCGTCTATGAGGCGTACGACAAGAAACACGCGCGCAACGTCGCGATCAAGATCCTCAATCCGGTCGGCTACAAGATGTGCTCGCCTGCGGCGCTCCGACGCGGCGAGATCGTGAAGAAAGGCGTCCCTGTCATGGGCAACGTGCGCGGCATGACGCTCGAGAACGTGTACTGGGTAAGCGTCCCGAACCGCCGCGATCTGATCGCTTGTTACGTCGACGCGCGAAGCACGTCGATGATGATGAACGCGACAGCAGGCATGGGGAGCAGTAACAGCAGCGCGGCGCTACGCGAATTGACGCTCGAGATGTGCGTCTCGCTCTGGCTTTTGGACGCGGACCTCGATGACGACGCGCACAGCCAGCGCTTGTACCGCTCGTGTGAAGATCCAGTCGATGAGCATCAAAACGCCGGTGTGCCGCCGCGCCGCCGCGGTCAAGCGTCGCGCCGAAGGAACAGTAGTACTGCGACGTTTCTGGCAAATCAAGTGCGTGAGGAACGAAAAGAAGACGACAATGTCGACGACGATAACGTCGGTCTCGGCGTGGACGATGATGACGACGAGGATGAAGATGCGCTCATGATGAACGCAGTGCACGCGTTGACGCGTGAAGAGGAAGTGGTCGTCGGCGACGTCGTGTACACGATCCCCAAGCTGCCTGCAAAATACAAGGCGTTCCTGCAGAGTCGCAAGACGATCTATCGTGAGATCGCGCACATGCACAAATTGACGGGTAACTCGGTATCCGGTCAAGTCGGCGGCGGTCACGAAAACGTGCTCAAGCTCTACGACGTGCTCGAGTACATCCAGCCTTCAAAGAGCACGATCTTTTTGGTGCTAGAGCTGGCGTATGGTGGCGAGCTTTTCGATCGCATTCGATCCGACAATGGCGTAGAAGAGTCTGTTGCGCGAGGCTACTTCACGCAGCTGCTCTCGGGCGTGCTCTACTGCCACCAGCTGGGCATTGTGCACCGCGACCTGAAGCCAGAGAACCTGTTGCTGAGCGAGTCAGACGTGCTGAAGATTGCGGATTTCGGGCTCTCAGCACATTTTATCGCCGCCGTGAGTAATAGCGCGCAGGACGACTCGTCGCTGCTTCTGTCACGTAATGGCTTCCAGGCGGAGATGGATCAGGACACGGGAGGGATGATGACGCCAGCGCGGTTTCGCCGTCTGAACTCGATTGTCGGCTCGCCGCACTACGTCGCGCCAGAAGTTTTGCAAAATGCGCGCTACGGATACGAGGGCCGGAAAGCAGACATGTGGTCGATTGGCGTGATTTTGTACGGCTTGCTGGTCGGCAACCTTCCGTTCGGCAAGGAATTGCCCAGTTGCGCGCGTTATTTAAAGTTTTGCGAGTGGATTCGATCGCTGCCGAGTGAGCCGCTCACGGGCAAGCTCGTGTACGACGCAGATGTCTTCAATCCGAGCCCAACAGCGCGTACGCTTTGCGTCGCATCCAGTAATCAAGCCCAGCAGCAGCAGCAGCAGCAGCAGCAGCAGCAAAGCGAAGATGTATCGAGCGTCATGTCTCACTCACTGCAGCAGCAGCAGATCCGCATGGCGCAGGTGGTTCCGAGCTTCCAACCCACGCCTGCGATGGTCCACGCCACTTCTCTTTGGAGCAGTGCGCCGACCGCAGCGAAACCTCCAGCATCTGCGATGAGTATCCAGAACAATAGTATCAATAGCAACAGCAGTGACGCGAGCTCCAATGGGGCGAGTGGCGCCGTCGGACGACGAGGAAGCCGCGTGCTGACGTTCCCGAGCTGGTTCTTCCCCGCGAAGCTGTCTCCGCAAGCCGTGTTCCTGCTCGCGTCGCTGCTTCACCCCGACCCCGCCAAGCGTTTCTCCTGCGAAGACGCCTATAAATCGAATTGGGTCGTCGACCCAATGCAGTGAACTGCCTGTATTCCATTTCCCTTTTTATGTATCCGCAGCCAAGGCACCAATCGTCCAAGATGACCGACGGCTTTGGCTCCGATATGTGTGTTATAGTAGACCAAGCCCAAAACCAGCTCTAAGCAGAAACATCCCCCCACGCAAACCAACCAACCCACTCCATTAAAACTTATCTATACAGTACCATACATTCCTCCAATTTTCTACCCCGCCAAGTCGATACAATTCGTGCTTTCCATTCATGGCGTGGACGGCGTGAGATAACACTTGAGAACCTCACTCTAACGTCAAGGCGAAGCCGCTGGGAAAATCCTTTTTCCATGGAGCAGTTTGAAAAATTCTACAGGGGCGGGGCAGTTCTCTCCCACGAGAATCATGAGCACGCGACTCGTTTCCAGCATTGACTTGTACTACGTGATTGTGTCTGATACCGCACCAACCAAAGTCTGATCGACAAGCCTTCCACTACGCAACTGATTGGCAACATTGCTCGCAAGATCACCCGACTGTGCTGCTATTCGAACGAGTTTCTGACAGCTGCATATCCGTGTGAACTAGGGCAACGACAAAGCACGTCACGTGCGTGTTCAGAGCACATTTCTTTCTGCATCAATGAGCTTCTCGTCTGAAACACACAATTTCTATCAACACGATGTGACCAATTCCAAGGGTGTGCACCGCGTTCTCCCGACTCGGTGCGTGTCATCTGCTTGCTACTGTCCCACACCAGAGTGGTGACGCCAGAGTTTGACATCGGAGGGAGGAATGCTTGCTCAACTGTGAATAATAATTAACGCAGTGAACCAACCAAGAAGACGTTGGTTGGTGGTCAGAAGTGTAGCCATGTCTGTCGGAATGATTGACAGGTGGGGGCTACTAATGAAGGCATGTAACCTCTTGGTTATCCTCAGTACCGTTTCACGCAAAACAAGAGTGGGTCAATCGCTTACATTATTATTGTGGTATGCACAGTACCAACTTCAACTTACTCACGTGGACACTTGGTACACTTACTCTTATTACAAGCGAGGAACCGCGAGCGAGCGATGTGCCATGCGCGGTATAAGTCATGTCAATGCCGCTGGCCAAGCGCAAGCTGGCGATCATAATCATGATCCTTCGGTGCGTGAGTGCACAGCCTTCGCTCCATCCCCACGAGAGTGCTTGTGTGGACGCATCTATGGCAACAGGTGCTGCTTCTCTCCCATCTCTGTTGCATGGCTGCTATCACTGAGGTTGCTGTTGTCTTCGCTGTTGCTCTTGATCGCGGCAGTGGAGTTGGAGGCGGCGTACCAGACGTAGTGCTGCAGAAAGAACTCGATATCCATGACGATCGTCACGAACGCGAGCGAGAACTTGACCGGGTCGCCCGTGATCGCAGTCCAGTCGTGAGTTGCCGCGCTGTCGAGCACCTGCTGCGCGATGGAGAGCACGCCGCCGACCATGTCGAAGTAGATGCCCCAGATCGTCCAGCCGACCGTGGACTTGCGCTGGTAGTTGAGCAGCACCTGTGGGATGTACTTGACGAGCGTCAGCGCGAGCTTCACGTAGCTGAGATAGTAGAGCAGGTTGAGCGTCGTGAAGATCGAGGCACTCTCGTCGTTGCCCGTGAGCACGACACCAACTCCAAAGAGCACCGCGACCGCAAAGATCGCAGCCGTCAATGTGAGCGTGGCTCTGCTGATCTTCTGATCGTCGCCGTCTCGCGAATAAATGAGGCTCTGGATGAGCATCGCGCCGACGAGCACCGTCGCATTGAGCGAGAAGAATACGTCGTTGGCCTCTACTGCATTCTGATTGCCGTTGTTGCGCTGCTTGTACTGCTCCTGGACGCTCTCGCTGTAGTAGAACGCGCAGTTGAAGATCGCGTAGCAGACAAAGCCGACCTCACCAAGCACGATCGAGTCAGTCGAGAGTCCAGCCACGCTCTTACGATAATAATTCGAGAAGAGCTGCGGGTAGAAGCCGATACTCCAGCAGGAAAAGTAGATCCAGCCGATGATCGATGAAATGCGGTTCCAGGGCTTGGGGATGTTCGCATTTGCATCGAGGGTGAGCCCCAACGCGAGACTCACGACGAGGATAAGGCTCGCAACAATGCGCACGCGCGCGTCGACACTCAGCTCTAGACACGAGTTCATTGCGATTGGCTTGACGCGGAGAAGCTTCAGAAATGAGAGGTGGGTATGGCCGGACACGTGAGGCGAAGCTGTTTCAATGGGAGCGAATCCTGGAAGGAGCCAAGCCCTCTTGTCAAACACGAGCTTGGAAAGGCTCCCATCAATCAATCAACCAGGGAATCCCTGATTCGAAAAGTCATCAAGATGGTGAGAACGAGCTGCTAATCAAGAGTAATCGCTCAATTGATGACGAGGCCATTGCCAGAGCCAATCGAGAAAGAGAGAACGCTGCAGATTAACGAATCACTTTGGTGGCAACTTTTGACGCACATCAAACCTGGTCCATTTTTTTCGAAGATCGAGCTGCACCCAGTCTTTACTCAAATGCAATACACGCTGTCACAGTAGCCATTTAATTGGCTTTGGATGCACCCTGCTTGCGATGAATACTTTCGCGCCACGTTGAGCCTGCGAGAATTATAACGCGCGGCTTGCTCAGTCCGAGATCGGCAGGTCGCACACAGCCAAGCGAGGCGACTAATTTGATTGTATTGTGACATTTTAAATTATGGAGTAATTCGAAGTGGGTGAAGAAACGAGAGCGCACCACATCATGCGAGCAGCAGCTGCTTCTCTTGCAGTTCAATCGCGCGCTTGCTCCTACTGCTGGCGGTCTCCGGGTAGAGCACGTAGTGCTGCAGCATGAGGATCACGTCCATGGTCATGGTCACGATCGCGAGCGAGAACTTGACCGGGTCGCCCGTGATCGCGGTCCAATCGTTCGTCGCCGCGCTGTCGAGCACCTGCTGCGCGATCGAGAAGACCCCGCCGGCTATATCGAGGTACACGTTCCAGATCGCCCAGCCGACCGTGGACTTGAGCTGGCAGTTGAGCATGACCTGCGGGATGTACTTGACGAGCGTGAGCACGAGCTTGACGTAGCTGAGGTAGTAGAGGAAGTCGAGCGTCGTGAAGATAGAGTCCTCATCGTTGCCTGAGAAGAAGATGCCGATGCCAAAGCACGCCGCGATCGCCGCCGTACCCGCGGTCCATCCGATTGTAGCGCTGCTCACTTTCTGGTCCCCGCGCGTGTAAATGAAGCTCTGGAACAGCGACACGAGCACGAGCAGCGCTGCGTGGATCGAGAAGAACACGTCGTTGACCTCCACGGCGTTGCGGTTGCCGTGGTTGCGCCGCATGTACTGCTCCTGGACGTCGTCGCTGTAGTAGAACGCGCAGTTGAAGATCGCGTAGCACACGAAGCCCAGCAGCCCAAGCACGACGTAGTCCATCGAGAGCCCCACGACGCTCTTGCGCGCATGGTTGAGCAACACCTGCGGGTAGAAGCTCGCGCTCCAGCAGGAAAAATTGACCCAGCCGAAGATTGAGGACACGCGGTTCCAGGGCTCCGGGATGTGCGCGTTCGCGTCCAGGGTGACGCCTAGTGTGAAGCCCGCGAGCAGGAAGAGTGCCGACACGACCGTCACGTGCATTTCGGCTGTTGCGCTGACCGATGGCGATGAAGAACCCATTACAGTTGCTGGCGATTTGTGGCTGGGACTGTGGTGGTGGCTGCGTGCTTGGAGAATGAATGAGCGCTTCGTTGCGTGCGTCTTCGCAATGCTGCTCAGGTCTGCCCAGGTGCTCGTATGGGCCAGAGAGCTGATCGCCATGTCTCGGGACCATGTGCGATGTGTCCAGAGAGCCGCTGGATGGTCGACTAATCAGTAGCGAGCATTTCTGTGACTCACTTTGAGAATCAGCCAATGAGCGAGCAAAGACTGAGGACACGACAGATGGCTACATTTCCTCCCAACCCACAGACTAACGCACATTGTGGTGTGGCCAGCCAAAGTCGAGTGCATCACTTGTCCATTGGTATGACGCATGCTACAGGTTCAGCTTTAATCCATGTCTGTAGGCTCGGTGCCCTGCTGAGCTACTATTACTGGGAGTAACGGTTGCTTCTCGCTCATCGCAATGGACTTCTTACTGGCGACTGCCGCCTCCGCTGGGTACCAGATGTAGTGCTGCAAGAAGAAGACGACGTCCACCGCGATGCTCACGAGGCCCAGCAAGCACTTGACCGGATCACCCGAGATCGCGTTCCAGTCGCGAGTAGCCGCGCTGTCGAGCACTTGCTGGAAGATCGAGAGCACGCCGCCGGCGATGCCCAGGTACACGTTCCAGATCGCCCAGCCCATAGTCGAATTGCGCTGGTAGTTGAGCACGATCTGCGGGATGCACTTGCCCAGCGTGAGTGCGAGCTTGAAGAAGCTCAGTAGGTACAGCAGGTTGAGTGTGTTCAAGAACTCGTCGCTGTTGTCTGTGAGCACCACCGTGAGTCCAAAGAGTGCCACGATCGCGATAAGACTCGCAATCAGCACAGTCGTGGCTCTGCTCACGTGCTGAGCTCCTCGAGGGTACAGGAAGCTCTGGAGTAGCGAAACGCTCGATAGTAGCGACGCGTGGATCGCGAAGAACACGTCGTTGACCTCCACGGCGTTGCGGTTCCCATTGTGACGCCGCATGTACTGGAGTTGAACTTCTTCGCTGTAGTAGAACGTGCAGTTGAAGACCGCGTAGCAGACGAAGCCAAGCATACTCAGCACGACATAGTCGAGTGAGAGCCCCTCGACACTTCTGCGCGAGTGGTTGAGCGCCACTTGTGGGTAAAATCCGATGCTCCAGCACGAGAAGTAGATCCATCCGAGGATCGAGGAGACGCGGTTCCACGGCTCCGGGATGTTGGCATTCGCGTCGAGGGCGAGTCCTAACGTGAGGCTCACTGTGAGGATCAGCGCTGCGCCGACATAGACACGGGTCTCGACGGGTGCGCGCAGCAGCCAGCTCATCATGTCTGGGTCTTGGGGATCAAATCTGGAAGTGCCAGTGATTTTGATTGGAGAGATGCTCGCCGGCTGGGCGGGAACCGTCCATCCTCAAACTGTTTCTGAGACTGGAGTTCATCAGAGCAGCGCGTCAAGCTGTCGTACCTTTTGAGGAGCCAATGAGAGTGACGTCAAGCCATTTTCTGTATTGAGGAAGGTCGATGTATTTGTACAAGTTGGTTTCTTTTTTTTCTATCTACACACGCAAGGGGGTCAGCTGGCTGGCTGGTTAGTTGGCTATTGGTGCCACTAGGACTAAAAGACTGAAGGCCTCCGTCGTTATCTCCACACCAAGTCCGACTACAAGAACGCGGCGGCGATAGCAACGACCATAGCACTGGTAGCCATCGCAACAGAGGACACCGAAGACGTAGTCGTTGGCGCTGGGGTGGTGGTCGTAGAGCTGGCCGCTGGCGTGTCCGCCGTGCTCTCTGAAGCACCACCGGAACTGCTGCCGTTGGAGGTGGTCGCTGTCTTCGAGTCCGAGGTTGTGGTCGTGGTCGTGGAGCTCCCCACCGTGGCGACGCCAGCAGAGCTGCTCGTCGAGCTTCCAGCAGTGTTGCCACCAGTGGCATTTGCATTGGTGGTGGTCGCGGTGACTGAGCTGCTGCTGCTGGCACACGCAGTCTCGATCGGGTTCAGCAGGTCGGTCTCGAGCTGGATGCCGAGCACCGTGCAGTCGCCGAGTCCGAGGCCCTTGGCAGCAGTCAGCACGTTCTTGCACACAGCGCCGGCGCAGAGCTTGGGCAGCGACTCGGCCGTGGGCGTGCTCAGTGTCTTGAACGAGAAGCCCAAG
>JALBZD010000739.1:0-17451 GCA_038050675.1 Globisporangium cylindrosporum | reverse complement strand
GGGAGCAGCAAACGATTGGTCTGAACGAGACGAGTGGTGGAGCGTAATTACGAATGTAAATATGGCACTTTGTGGTCGCAAGTGTAAAAAAACTGGTGGTCTTATAAATATGGCCAGCACTGTATCACAACTTGTCGTTATTTACAGGAAAACGCAACCACCTTTTTACTTCAAATTGAATTATAAATACGTGTTGGTAGCAGAAGAAAAAATTTGGCTTTGTTGATGAATGCAAATGTAAAAGACAGAATATCTTATAAGCGAATACCACAGTACGCTCATTCGAAATCAGGTGGTCCCACATGCGAGCGTCATTTCCAGACCTCATGTGAGACCACCACACTCGAAGCCACGTCACTTCACTGCGCAACCACAGGAACAACCAACAGCACTACCATCAGCGGCATGCTCTCTATCCTGCGCGACGTCAGCGCCTCGATCGCCCACGCGGGCGTGTCCACGAGCGCGCAGGTCGCACTGTCGCTGGGGCTGCTGCTGCTTCTCGGCTCGCTGCGGTCCTCCCTCCAGTCCACCACTGGCTCCAGCACACCGCACAGCCGCAAGCTGGCGCTGACCCCAGCGTCTACGCTGCCTATCCTGGGCAACACGGTGGACCTCGTGAAGAACGGCTTACGCTTCCACGACTGGGTTACGGAGCAGTGCGTGGCCGCGCAGGGTCGTCCGTGGATCATGAAGGCGCTCGGAAGACCGGATGTGATCGTCGTGAGCACCTTGGAGGCGTACGAGGATGTGACAAAGATCCAGTTCGAGAATTTTATCAAGGGTGACTACGTGCGCGACGTGCTCAAGGACGTCTTCGGTGTCGGCATCTTCACGCTCGACGGCGCGGAATGGGCACACTCGCGAAGACTCTCGAGCCAGTTGTTCTCCATGCGCCAACTGCGCGACTCGATGACCAAATCGATCGAGAAGCACGCGCAGTCGCTCTGCAGCGTGTTTAAGGATGCGAGCGCGGCTGATACTGTGGCGTCTAACAAGACGCTGGACCTGTGCAAAGTGCTGACGCAATTCACGACCGAGGCGTTCTGCGAGATCGCGTTCGGCATCGAGATGGACTACCTCACGTCGGACAAGGAGCACCCGCTCCAAGTCGCGCTCGACGGCGCGACCCGGGCCGTCACCTTCCGACTGTTTTCCCCCACGTGGCTTTGGAAGCTCATGCGCAAGCTCGGCATTGGACTTGAGGGTCAGCTGAAGCAACACGTGAAGGCGCTCGACGCGATCGTGCTCGACCTCATCGCACAGTCGATCGAGCACCACGCAAAGCACGACGACGAAGGAGAGAACGCCAACCCAAAGTCCGACCTGGTCTCGTTGTTCCTGAGCCAGGTCGCACCAAAGAAAGACAAGGACGCAGCTGCTCTGGCCGCTGATGGTGGTGGTGACGGCAAAGAACTAGACCAACCTGATGAGAAGGTCACGCCCGAGTCGCTCAAGTACATGGCCATGCAGTTCCTGCTCGCTGGACGGGAGACCACGGCACAAACGCTCAGCTGGTTCTTTCTGCTGCTGAGCCATCACCCTGAGGTGGAGACCAAGATTCGCAACGAGCTCAAACAGAACTCGCTCACAGCTTCGTCAGATACTGATGGCGATGGATCCGCGTCAACTGCGCAGCGGCTCGTGTATCTCGAAGCTGCGTTGAAAGAGACCGTGCGACTCTACCCATCGGCACCCATCACTGCGCGCGATGCCGACAAGGACACCACTTTGTCCGACGGCACGTTCATCCCCGCGGGCACTCGTGTGGGGCTCCCGGCCTACGCGATGGCGAGATTGCCCAGCGTCTGGGGCAAGGACGCTGCGGAGTTCAAACCCGAGCGCTGGATCGACCAGGATACAGGAAAACTGGTGCACGTGTCATCGTTCAAGTTCGTACCGTTCCTCGCTGGCCCGCGCTCGTGCATCGGCGTGAACCTCGCGATGCTCGAGATGAAGATCGTACTCGCGCACATCCTCAGCCGCTTCCACGTGGACGTGCTGCCCAATCAGAGCGTCTCGTACGACATGTCCATCACGCTCCCGATGAACGCGCCGCTGTTGGTGCGCGTCCGAAAAGCCTGATACAAGCAAGACACAAGTGTTTGTGTGACTGACTCTCTTCCACCTCGTTCGAGTTCCGCTGTCAATGTTAAAAATGAAATGAAACCCCTCGAATTTGAAGCCAACCAATCCCACGTTTGGAGTCACTTGTTCAAGTCGCTGGTACCGAGGTTGATCAAACGAGAATGGAGCCAAAGTCCGGCAAGCTGCACAAGGTGTGTGGGCAGACTCTGTCTATCGTGAATTGGGGATTGGTGCTTTCTCAAATGGGATGACTAAATACTGACTGATTGGTTGATTGATGCGGATGCCTTGTTCTTGCTCTGTGCCAGCTGGGCTACAGCCTCTTTGGCCCGAAATGGACCGAGAAGTGGGTGCACCTGGACGGGAAGGTGCTCAAGTACTTCCCCATGGCGACCGAGCAGCCGGTGTTCTCGCTCTCGAGCTCCCGCCAGAGCTGTGCGATCGCGCTCGCGGACTACGAGTTCGCGCTCGGAGACGACGTGAGTGTCCGTCCAATTGAGCCTATTTGGTGGAGTTAAAGCCTAACGAATTGAGGGCTCGTTGCTACTTTATGCTTGATAGAAAAAACTGAATCGCAAGTTCACGTTCCAGTTTGTGACCAAGGAAAAGGTACCTTGGTGCTGGATCGCGTGTCTGACATCGTCATGCTTCTATGCTCATAAGTCCAGGCTCGCACTAACATCGTGATGGACGACTACCTCATGGTTGCGTATCTATTGCGATCCGAAGTCTCTCAAGCCGATCGTCTTTGCGTGTTCGTCGGAGCGGGAGCTCGAAGAGTGGAGATCGACGTTCCAGGTAGATGTCAGCACTTCAGCGTCACCTGCTCCAGCTTCGTAGTTGACGAGTGTGAGCTATATCCAACGTCTGCGTGTGTTCGCTGCTGGGACCGTTTGTAGATCCGAGTGCAGGTGCCAAAACCACGATTGGATGTGTCTCCAGTGTAAGATGAGTCAGCGCAATTGCTTCTTTGCGTCTTCGAAAAAGCAGTCAAGAGTGTTTACCTCTGCATTGTCGTTATTTTTTTCAGAATTACGGAGAAGCTGAGGCGCGCAGAGGAGGCATTCACTATGGTAGAGTTTGATCGCATACTGCTCCGAGTACTTTAAGGCTGTACCGAACAATCGATTGAACTAAGCGTTTCCTATTTGATGTTCTCGGCTGCCCAGATCGATCCGAAACGCAGCGACAGAGTGGACGCAGCGAAGCTGCGAGTGCTTTTGCAAACCATATCCTTTCATTCCCCGCTTTGTATTCCTATGTGTGTTTGAAGCGGTATGTGTTCCATGATTGGGGTTGCTTTACATCAGAATTTGGTTTTCGATTTGTGTGGGAGTACGTTGGATGGCAAGAGAGTAACGCGAGCGAGCTCCTGTTGGTCCAGCAACAAGTGGACCCAAGCCACAGCGGCAGAATCACGCGCGGCCAGTTCCTCGCGTGGCTCACGAACTACTACAACGCTCAGGAAGCACTGGTGCTCAAGGTCCAAAACGAGCACCAAAATCAGCATCAGCAACAGAGCAGCCAGCGTCCACTTGAAGACGACGCAGAGGTGAGTCATCGCAGTACAGACACCTCCAGATCCACAACTTCTCAGGATCAGTCCGTCACGAAGAACAAACAGAGTGGGGCGAGTACCAAAGCCCATGATCAGAACCCTGAAGTCGAGTGCGCCGAACCTAGCGAATCACAAGTTCAAAGCAGGGGAAACTCGGCTGTCGATTGGAATGCAGAGTACGAAGTGGTACTCAGCAATACCACAAGTTGCGGCAGGAGCGAGGGACACGAGTCAGAGCCAGCAATCCGGATCGCTCACGGTATCGCTGTTGCAACGTTTCTCCATCGCTTCCTCGAAGCAGCGGAGTTGACGGTCCAGACCGTCATTGACGAGCTGGCGCTAGGCAACAAGCAGGAACGCAGCACACAAGAGCTGCCCTATGAAGAGCGCGAGGACGAGCTTTTCGGCAGTTCAGTTAGCGGAGGCAATGGGTTGGGTTTTCAGAGCTTGCTGGCATCCGGGATGAAGAAATTCTGGGCCAATGGGCTCGTGGTGTACGTAGCTCGCTTCGAGTCCACCTCTCAGTCAACAGCAAGGAAGACCGCCAGCAGTACCCTCAGCTCTGCAATAACCTCCAGTACCAGCATCTCTCTGCATTCGATTATCGCGCACAAGCTTCTCGGTCACCAAGTGCGAGCAGCGAAAGCGATGCAGGACGCCATCCACCGAAATGGCTCGGACTGTGGCTCGTTGCGCGTGCCACTTCAGTGTACGGTCGACTACCTCGGATTCCGGGGCATCGTCTTCACTTCGATAAGCGAATCGCTGGTGATGAAGACTGTTAAGGCTCAATATGGCCAACATTACGATGAGGATGCGAGCCTTCAGAGCCAGCTGATAAGCGCGTTCAACGCACTGGGGCTGATGACCAACAGCCTCGAGGCTTCGAGTAGCACCGAAGAGGAAAATGGTGCTCTCATCCCAACATTCGCTCCACAAAGCACTCGCTTTGAAACCAAAACCTGTGAAGGCAACCAGACTCAACACGTTATCCACGACACCTACGACATCTTCCCAGTTGACATGCCAGTCTCAGTCTCCACCGCCAGCGATGCGAAATCCCTAGTGACCGAGTGCACACTGTTCAAGTTCCGCCCGGAATTCGTGAAAATGTATGGTGATGTGTTTCCCCTGCACGCGAATGCGCACCTAGGGCTATTGCCACAGACCAGCGATGAAGATGACATTATTGATAGTAATCGAGAGGAACCAAGAACTCGGCACAAACACCTCGAGATGAAGCTTTTGCAGCAAGCCGCGTGTAGCGCCAGCGAGTACCTCCAGTGCGAGGTCATCCCTTTGTTCGTGCGCAAATTGGGAGAAGGTTCGTCCTTCACCCATGTGATCGACAGCCGCTCGCTCACGTTCGCAATGCATCGCGAGGGCATCAACATGCGATACCTGGGACTCTGCTACTCGCTCGCGACTAGAAAGCACGTGCGAAGGCTGCTGCTTTCGGAGATGATTGCTCGGGTCTGCAAAATCGAGCTCCGTGCGGCATTGCAAGCCATTGTGCATGAGTCCACAGCCATGGTCATGAAGCAGGCGATGGCGTCAGAACAATCGAATCTCGATACTGAGCAGCAGGATGATGCTGTCGTTGCTGATGAAGGCTTAACGACTGCTGATGACAGTACAGAAGCCCCGATTGACGGCTTGATGGACTCCGAGACGACCCGAACTTGGTCCAGAGTCATTGTTCACACTGAAGCCCGGCAGGTGGTGCTCGAATTCTTCAACCTTGTGTTTGGGACTTCGAGCGCCGAGTCGAAACTATTCTGGAAAGAACGCATTTTGCCGCACGTGCGGCTCAAGTTCGGTCTCGACAGTGGCAACAACAACAGCAGCATCAACAGCAGCTCGCTCCCAATTCTGTCGCTGGAAGCACTTCTGAACGACGAACTGCTGCACCTACCGCAGCTTTTTCTGGCATTTCAAACGCATTCACATTTTCCATTTGAAAACCACATGAGTTTCAATTTCAAAGCAGCCGAGCCGTTCAAAGTGGGGGACCTCCAGCCACAGTGCTTGGCTCCGCTCACAAATCTACTGGCGCGCACGATTGTCCAGTGCGAAGACGCACTCGAGAATGTTGATGAACTGCTGGAGAACGGCCATCTGGAGGAAGCGCTGATGCAGATCAAGTTCCACGTTGTGATCCTCAATACTGCCCCAGACGACGAGCGAGCGCTACCGCTGGTTCATTTACTGACTTGCGCCGCTGAGCTGAGCTATCAACTGGATCTTTTGGACGACGCTCAGAGATTCGCAGCACTTGCGGTTGAAAATGGTCCGGAGAACCACGCTCTAGTTGCAAAGGCGCACACGATCAGCGCGAAGATCAAGTACCTAGCGGGGGATATTGAAGGCGTGCGAATGCACTACGCTCAGGCACTTGACGCTGCGCAGTGGCACCTCGGCACGTCACATCCGTTCCTGTTTGACACCTACATGTCGATGGCAGAGATCATGAGCGACGTTGGGGACTACAACGAAGCGCTGCGAGCGATCGGCAGCTGCGTGGAGATGGTGCGCGAGTGTTTCGGGAGAACCAGTCTGGTGTTTGCCGATCTTCGTCGCAAACAGGGCACACTCCTGTACGCGTCCAAATTGCACCTTGAGGAAGCTGTCGGGGTCTTGGAAGACGCGATCAGTGTGTACGAGAAGCACGTCCACGACAGCGACTCGCTGACTGAAGATGAGAGCGTCGCGTCTGTGATGTTGTCGTGTAAAGCGCTTGCTGCGTCGTGCTGTTACCTCATCGCTGCGATTCACAGCGAGCTGAGCGACGCGCGAAGCGACATCGAGAAGGCGTATGCGATGGCGCGAAAGGCGCTCACACTCCGCAGAGAGATCATGTCTGCTGACCATGCGGATATCCTGGCGTCGCATTTGCAACTGGGCGGGTTGGCGAACGAATTGGGCGACAGTTTCCGAGCGCTGGAGTACTTGAAGCCAGCATTAGCGATGCTCAAGCAGTTAAAGAATGAGGAGGAGAGTATTGAGCAGATTCGGGTGGTGACACAGACGATGCTACAGCTACAGCTCAGCTCTCTCGCTGAGGAGAAAGCAAGCGTAGTCGAGCGAACTAAGAAGCGATTTGCAACTTTGTTGACAGGGTTTGCAAATCCACACAGCAACCAGCCTTCAGATTCAGTTGAGGCCAACGAAGGAGGAGGACAAAGAAGTCCTAGCACTGAAAGTGATCCTGAAGGCGCCACGAAGAGACTTGAAGCGGAGCTGCTCACCTATGTGATGAAGAGGCTGTTCACAGACGACCCGATCGAGTACTTTGACTGGCTCGTCGAGCGCACTCACCACGAACTGCAAGGGTATCGCAAGCAGTACACCATGGACCTGACCTCTGGCACTCTACGCCGAGAGAGCGCAGAGGCCCCGTCACCGCATTTCAAACGTCTGCAGTCGCCAACAACGATAGCGATGGGCTTTGGCTCGCGCTTCGCTTCGTTTGGGTCCTACTTGTCGCCACCTGGGTCACCATCACCAGCGTCGCCGCTACGACCGGCTCTGCCAGTGTCTCCACTCTCACCCTCTCGCTCGGCGTTTGACACAAACTCTTGGATGCCCCCTGGGTCCCCGGCCCCCTCGAGCGATGACCGCCGCTCGTCCAGCCAAATGGAGTGCAGCTCCCTTTCGACGGCTGCGGGCGAGTTCACGTTCGGCGGGCAGCTCGCAGCGTTGCTCTTCCTCGCGGAGCATTGAGTCATGCGAACAGCAAAGGTGGCTACATTTCTACCCTATTAAAATTCCTAAGCCATTTATATACCCTTTTTATTGTAGGTTATTTTTAATTTTTAGACTACCAATTATTGTAGGGCTCGGGTTCACACCTTTTTTGGCTCTTTCAAACAGCAAATGGCTCGGAAAAGGCCCGAAAAGGTGTAAATGTACCCGATTAAGTCCGAAAAAACGTTCACACCCTTCTCGAGCCAAAAGGGCCCTTTTGCTGTTTGAAAAGTGTAGGTCCTAGCCCTTTAGGGCTAGGGCGCGAATGTACCCAGATACCCTATCGGCTGGCGCTTTTTGAAAGACGGCAAATTCGAGTCGAAGGGATAAATGTTGCCTTTTTGATCAAGGTTGCCAAAGATGGTGGCAATGCGGAAAGGTGGTGGTGGTGCAGGTTGTGCGTCGTCACAGAACGCCCCAGAGGACAGCAGTTCGCAGCAGCAGACTCAGCACAGCGACGCCGTCACCAGCACCGCCGGACGCGGCGCTCGTCGCATGCGCCGTGACGCGGTGTTCATGTACTCGAAGCCGTACTTTGACGCGCTGCAGCTGCTGCCTGTGCACAGCTCGCGTGAGCTCATGACGCTCGCGCTAGCACGCGCGCTCGGCTTTTTCCAGCAAGGGCGTCTGCAGTGCGTTGCACCAGCAAAGGCGGCGCGCGCAGACCTGGAGCTGTTCCACAGCAAAGAGTACATTGACGCACTGGTGAAGTGTGGCGCTGCCGCTTCAACTTCAGTATCAACAGCAAGAGCAATGACCGCAGACCAAGACGAGCTAGAGCGCTTTGGGCTCGTCGATGACGCGTACGCGTTCCCAGACATGCTACAGTACTGTTGTTGGGTCGCTGGCGCGAGCATCACGGCTGCCGATGCGCTGCTGCATCTCATGCGCAGAAGAACGGACAGTACGACTCCAATAGATACCAGTGATGCATCGCCACCGCTGGCGAATGTAGCAGCGCCTGTGGTGATCAATCTGGGCGGTGGTCGCCATCACGCGATGCGCGACAAGGCAAGCGGCTTCTGCTACGTGAACGATGTCGTATTGGGCATCCAGCGGCTGCTGGTAAAAGGCGATAGCGCGGTCAGCAACAGTGTCCTGTGTGTGGACATTGACGTACACCACGGCGACGGCGTCCAGGAAGCCTTCTACTTTAGCGAGAGCATCACGACAGTGTCCTTCCATCTGTACGAGCGCGGTTTCTTCCCATGCACGACTGGTTCAGCAGGAAATGTGGAGCACGGTATTGGCCGAGGCAAGTTCAGAAACATCAACGTCCCACTCAAGCGCGGGATCTCGGACACCGCGTACACTACGCTGTTCAATCGCGTTGTGAGTCACGCGGCCAAGCAGCTCAAGCCACAGGTGCTCGTGCTAGTGTGCGGTGTCGACACCCTCTCTAGGTGCGAGTACCAATGCTATTATGGTTGAGGCTGAGACTGAGGCTTTGAATAACCTTGTTTCTCGTGTGTGCTCCTATAGAGACTCGCTGGGCGGCTTCAACCTCACTAGCGCTGGAATCTGCGCGTGTATCGAGACGCTCTTGGGCTTTGATCTGCCGCTGTTGCTACTAGGCGGAGGGGGATACAGCGGCGCAGACGCGAGCAAGTGCTTCGCTGAGGTCATCGCGACCACTCTGGGAGTTCGCGAGTCGCTTCCGGAACGCATTCCAGAACACGAGTTCTACCTCAAGTACGTACTTGCTCTGTGACCTGGGACACTTGTCAACTCTCATGGCCGGCGCTGACGATGAGTAATGTGGTTGCCTGTGCAAGGTACGGTCCTGATTTCAAAATGAGCACGAGTGCTGTTCTCCATCGCCCAGATCAAAACACAGCGGAGTCGCTGAAAGCAGTCGGAGATCAGGCGTGTGAGACTATCGACAGAGCTGTCCAAGCACAGGAAGATCGGGAGGCGAATCGGCTGGTTTCAACCACCAAGCGAAAGCGGAGCAAGTCCCCAATTTTGCACTGACACTCGGATCTATTTCACCTCAACTCACTAACTCTATATCCGACGATCTGACGAGACGAAGCTGTGTTGTTGCTGTTGCTGCTCTTGCTGGTGGTAAAAGTAGTTGAAGTTGAGTTGCGTGAGGATCTCCGCGACGTGCGGCGACGCGCCGTGCTTGTGCATTGCAGTGAGCATCACGACAAGGAAGTGCGATTGCCGCTTGAACTCGCTTGCGGATCTCGTGATCTCGTCGTTGATGAGCTTGTGCTCTTTACGCAGCAGGATGTTTTGGTTTGGAGTGCCATTTCCTGGATGGGAAAGGGTGCTTTCACCTGCAGTATTTCCCTCACCACCATCACGGACCTCTTCGTCCTCGAATTTGTAGTTGAATTCGTCCAGATCTACTACCTTTTTCTTCTCAGGGCTACCTGGAAAATACCGCGGGATGTTGCGCTCAACTGTGTTCACGAGCTCGTCTACTTGGCTCACGAAGCGCATGACGTGGTTGAACGTCGTGAGAATGTACTGGATGACCGTCGTGTGCTGCACGACAAGTGGGTTCACACACATAAACAAATGTGAGTATGAGCCCCACGACATCACGAAAGCGATGGCTCGGTACCTTTTCAAGGAGGAAAAACTTGTTGAGCAGCTGATCGAGGTACTGCTCATGCGCTTCGTCCATCTACACATCACCACTAACCGCGTTAGTTCATTGGTCATTCGACAGCTCAAACTGTGCCACAGACATCCACTTGACATACCATTGAGATGCTCTCCGAGGTTTCCAACACTGTTCTCACATCGCCCCAGCTGGTATTCGAGATCTAAGAGCAAGAGAAACATAGTCCACGGGAAGCCCCAAGTTACACCGTTATAGCAAGCGCGAGAATGCGGTGACAAGGACGTTGTGGTTGTGGATCTCACCTGGCTGGAGAGGTAGTTCATAAGGCTCTTTGTGTAGTGGAGCATGTCGTTCACCTGCACTAGTACGCCTCGGATGTCGCTCTCAATACTGACCAATCAACAATTCCAAAACTTCACAACGTCAATAGAGATCAAACGATGACAGAGAACAAGAGGGACCACTCAACGTACAGGTGGAAGCAGCGCTTTTGCCGCATGTTTCGCTTGAACTGTTCGTCGTAGGTACACAACCGTCACACACAATTTGTAAGAGCATGGTTACGATAAATGAATGAGGCTCTGTCAATGCATTTACTCCACGTACCTTGATGATCGCCGACTCGACCGTCTTGACTTGCAGCAGGAACGTCGCGAGGCGCGAGTATTTTCGCATGATCGACGAGCTGAAGAGCACGCGGAGCGGCTGCGGGGTTGAGAACGTAAAGTAGAGGCACTTGAGCGCCGAGATGTCGATCTTCCGAACCACGCCGAGCGACTTGAGCAGCGTCGCATTGATTCGGACGCAGAGGCGGCTGCCCACTTGGCGCTCGGTCAGTGAGATCGCGCGTTCTTCCTCCAGTATCTGGATTGAGGTCTGGTAGAAATTGTTGATGCGCTCACTGTCTGCCCACGTGATTGGATTCTTCTCCATTTGCTGCAGCAGGTGCACACTAAGCATCGAGAATACGTCTTGCTGCTGCATGAGCACGAAGGACCGCAGCGCATCCACATGATCCAAATACTGCAGTCGCTGTCGAAAGAGACTCGCCATGGTGCCATTTAGCTCTCGACACTGTCACAAATTGTGCATACAAAGGGCACAAACCTGGTTAAAAACTCACCACATAATCAAGATGATGCATCATCTAATAAACTTACCTTTTGCTCCACGTGCATCAGCAGACACTGCTTCATCGCGCGGTTGAACGGCATGTTCTGCACACTCAGTTGTGCGACGTTCACCGATTGGTTGCTTTCTGGTGTATTGCTATCACAGCTGTCTCCATAGATGCCTGAGCTTACAAGGTCGTCCAGGAACAATTCTGAAAGCATCCTTCCTGGGACTCGAGGTACAGGAGGCGCAGCAGCTTTCTTGGCATGTTGCTGCTGATTGTGGTCTTCGTCGTTAAGATCATGCTCGCTCATACGCTGCTGTAAGTACCGGTTCTTCATCTGTCGACTCGCGATCGCTTCGTTCAGGAACGGAATTGCTGCAGCGAGAAACACGGGAATAAGCACTGCGTCGACTTCAAACGGAGCGAGTGCGAGCAGAGCGTCTTTGAAGCTTTGGCTCCTTTGCGCGTCTGAGATATCATGATGAAGAGGCGAAGAAGAGTACTTGATCGCCAATGGCGCGACGAAGAAGAGCTCTTCGTGCAACTCAATCGACTCGTTGTGCCCTTTCTCAAACAGCAGCACTTGAAGGAGATCTAGGTACGGCGTTAAAGCACACACGAAAAGATGCATGAGGATGTCGTATCGACTCCAGTCTGCAGTGGAGCAGTCGTGATCTCTTTGTTCGTTGCCACGACGATTTGTGGTGGTGCTGTGGATACCCTGGACGTACTCGACTTCGAGCTCCATGTAGAGCGCGTCGAGTACTGATTTCGCGCGCTTTGCAATACTTACTTCATGATGTTCTCTGTCAGCGAACTCGCAAAAACAGCCCACGAGCACGCTTTTCAGCCACGAGATCTTGCCAAAGAGCGGCTTTAGCTCACCATAGACACTCAAGAGCGTCACTGGACTGGACCTAGAAACCGCAGATGCATTCTGCGTTCTCCAAATCGCTTGACCAAAGCCGCGCACAACCTTTGCCAACGCCTGTGCCAAGCCTTCAAGTGTACAGCAGCGTTGTTCTTTAAACGTGTCTTGCGAAATGAATCCCACCAAATCTCGCAGTAGCTGTAAATCCGTAGCAGCGCGCGCGAATTGGCTCAGAAACCGGTACAACGCACTGGGAGACAGATGGCCGACTGCGATGCCACGTGCTGCTTGTGAGAGCTGAATCGTGCAGCTTACAAAGTCGCTGCTGAAGAGCATGCCAGCGCCCGACTCTGAAGCTGGGTTCACTTCAAACACGAGCGAGTCCACACCAGCGAGTGCTTGGAAGACAGCTGTCACCAACGTTCTCTCATGCACGATCCAATGATGAGCAGTGATGAAGCCTTTCTTTTCGCCAAGCTTTGCTGTTCCGTTTTGTAGAATGTAGCGCTGTAGCGCTGGGTAGAGCAGCCCTGGCGTCTCTAGACTCAGCAACGATGGCGGTGTCTCCTTGGGCCGCACTGGTACTTTGTGCCCAACCTCATCGTCCACAGCCATCGACCCGCTCTCAGACACCTCTTCGTACGCATCCTCATGATGCAACAGCATGTCAGAGTCCCACTTGTTGCTGGTTCTGGTGTTGCTAGTCTTCGTATTTGCCTTCACTGCGTCGTCGAGCGCTTTCGGATAGTATCGCAGCAGCAGTTCATCTCGCGCCATAATTGCGCTTTCGCCGGAATCCTCTGCGTGTGCCTGCGTATCTCTCTCGTCTACCACTTCGTCTCCATTTATCGCGGCCGACACCAGCTGATCACTCATCGGGTCGTCGTTGTCGTCGTCGTCGTTCTTCTCGCCATCTCTATCAGTCGCTTGCATCCTGCTGTTGCTCATCCTTTTTCGACCAATCCGCAAACCACCGTCGTCCGCATCGCTCCAGCCACTCAAGATCGAATCGCTATCACCATCGTAATTGCCTCCGTCCATAGCGTCGATTTCTTCTTCGTCACTGTCCTCCCATTGCTGGTACCATTCGTCGTTGGTCGAAATCTCAAAGAGCTCTTCCGCCAGCCGATCATACAGCTCGCTCTCTACGCGCGACGCGTTCTGCTCCTGTAGTTGTTGAGTGTGAAGCGCTTCGTCTCGACCGACTGCGACGTCCTCATCACTCGCTGTCGTAGGCGAATCCGCCAGCTCGATCAACAGCTTGAGCACCTGGTAGTGCTCGTCCGCACACACTGCCGCCAGCTCCTTAAGCCGTTTGCTACGGTCACCGAGCGAGTGGATCTGGAGCTTCGCTGCGATGCTGTTGATCTCATCCACTACCTGCTTGCGGTGCACTTCAAGGAAGCGATGCGAGTAGAGCTGCGCCACGACGCGGTCGACTTGCAGCGCCTCGTGCATCGTGGAGGAGAGAGAAGCAGACGCTTCTAACAAGGGATTGACGGAGTCTCCTGTGACATTGCTGGTACTGGCGGGTGTGCCATTAACTGTCACGTCATTTGTGGTAGCAGGAGAGCGAGACGCGAACAGTGACGTCCGCACGCAGAGCTCGCGCGCAAGCGGACGCCACTCTTTCGTCCAGCCTGGCACTGCCATTTTTGAATTTGGGATGATGGGAAATGCAATGCTTGGATGAAATTACTTTAAGAGACAGAATAGTTTAAAATGAGTGGCACTGTACCACCTGAAGTTGTCTGTAAGAGCTGTAAGAGCTGTAAGATGAGTAGCAGCTAAGCGAGATCGGTTATACGACCAACTTGAAGTTTGATGGAACGAATGGCTACAAATGGATGTAGCCATGTCAAACTTGTTATTTTACAGAGTAATCCTTGTTACCAAGTTGCCAATATCTCAAAGGTTTACGTGTTGATTTTTAGTTGGCTATATGCTGTTAAAGATGCAATGATGTAGAGCTTCGTCCACTTCCATACTCAGCGAATGACATGCAATGGACAGACGCAAGTGGGTCTTGAGGTGCAAGCTAGGACATGAGATACGCCCAGTGCGCCATCCAATGAGGACATCTCATGCTCACTTGACTGTGGTAGGTTAGATGGCTTCCGCGTTGATCGGCTCGATTTCGCTCGAGATCGCTGTGTATCCGTGGCGGCGGCGCGTCTTCGTGCGCTTCGCAGCGAACGCAATGAGCACAGCCGCGAGGCATCCGAAACCGACGAACAAAGCCAGCGAGTGGGTGCTCGGAAGCGAGCCCGACTCGTTTGTGGGCACGCTCATGCCGAGCGAGACCGATCCGAAGCGGCCATGGAGGACCTTGGACATCGCAGTGTTCATGAAGCAGCCACTCTCGGATGACACCTTGCTCTCGCACTCCACGCCCGCCTGTATGTACATGAATGCCGTGCCGTCCGAGAGTGCCTTAAGCTTGCTGGTCGCGAGGTCCAAATCCGCCACGCGAGAGAACGCAAATGGGGTAGCTGCGTCCGGGTCTTCCGTTGTGTCAGCTGGAGGAGCAGTGGTACTTAGCAGATTGAACAGCAATGGCTCGAAAGGATCTGCTGAGGACGCGTCAGTGGGCGCCTTCGTTGCGCCAGTGGTTGATTTAGTTGTAGCTTCATCGACAGGGGTTTCCGTTGTTGGAATGGTATCAGCAGGTGCGCTCGTAACTGGTTCATCCGAGGTTGGCTTATTTGAGTTTGGTGTTTCCGAGGTTGGCTCATCCGAGACTGGAGTTTCAGCGACAGAAGTCTCCGTGGCTGGTTCTTCCAAGGTAGGCTCTTCGGGCGCAGGCTTACCAGAGGCAGGTTCTTTCGTGGCTGGCGTTTCTGTGACTGGTTCATTCGAGCTTGGTGCTTCTGAGATGGGCTCTTCCGAGGCTGGGGTTTCAGCAACTGGAGTCTCTGTCACCGGTTCACCCAAGGTTGGTTCGTCGAAAACTGGTTCCACTGAGGTTGGTTCTTCAGAGGTGGGTTCATCGGAGACTAGTGTTTCAGCAGCAGGAGTCTCAGTGACTGGTTCGTCAGACAACGTTGGCCCTTCCGAGGCTGGAGTCTCTATGACCGGTTCCTCCGTGGCTGATACTTCTGAAACTGGGGCCACTGTGACGGGTTCGTCCGCCGGGACTTCAGTTGCCGGAGCTTCCGTGGCAGGAGCTTCAGTTGATGGAGTTTCAGTTGATGGAGCCTCAGTAGCCGGTGCTTCTGTTACTGGCGCTTCAGTTGCTGGAGCCTTCGTAGTTGGTGCTGGGGTCACCGGTGCTTCTGTCACAGGAGCTTTAGTGACTGGAGCTTCAGTCGGAACGTCGAGGCTCTGGTATCGAATCTTGAATGACTCGGCGTATCCGAGAACATACGTGTCGAATGCACCCGCGAGATCGCCGTACTTGGAGTACTTTTGCTTCCACCCGCCTCCAACAACACCAGTGATCTCGAGCGTGTTCTGCATCGTGCACTCACGGACAGCACTTCTCCAGGATTTGAGCAGTCTGTCCACGTTGCCCGGAATGCTGCGGAGCTTGAGGTTCGAGATCAGCCTCCCTGTTGCACCAACCGCCTGAATCTTCTCCCTAAAGAAGTCCACGGTGACAAACGCGCCGGTTGTCTCAACGGTCTTGAAGAACACCGTCTTGGTCACGCCGCCGTTCGCGCTCGATACGTTGAGCAGTAGCTCGTTGCCACACATGGCGACAAACTCGACGTGCGAGCCGCCATCGACCTCCACCGAGTTCTTGCGCCCCACGCAGTCCTTCGACGGGTGCCACATGATGTTCTCAGCCGCCTTGTCGTCCAGCGTGGCGTACTTCGGGTCGTTCAAGAACTGCTTGATCACGTCGAACGTCTTGTACGCCGTGAGACTGCCGCAGGGGGTGTCAAGATCGAAATCGCCCTTGGTGTCCAGCGAGAAGTCGGTCTCCAAGACGACCTCGGACTTTGGGGCGTCCCCGACCACAGATGTGAGCCAGTCCTTCACATTGGACACAAACTGGTTTGCATCGTCCTGGAGCTTGTTGACAAAGCGGAGTTTCGTGGCGATCACGGTCGCGGCGTCTAGCTCGCCACTCTCTTGCGCTAGAAGAGCCCCGGCACCTTGCTCGGTGGCAAAATTTTCGACGCCTCGTAGTTGCTTGGAGGACGAGCCGTACTTGCTGACCACCGCACTATCAAAGTCAGCACTGACGCCTGGAGTCGAACCACTGCAGAGCATTATCGCCACAGCAAAAGCGAGAGTTCCCGCCGCCTTCATTGAGGAAACCAGAGGCTGATGGCGCAAACGACGCTCCGTGGGGAGAAAAGTCAGCGAACCAAATTGCTATTATCAAATGCACGGATGTGTTCTGCGCTCGTTGCGAGCTTTTGAAGTGAAATGAGCGTGTGCAATTCAGTCTGTTCCTCTCTCCACCCAAACCCCAAGCGTCCCTCGCAGCAGTTGAACGACTCTGTGACGTGTGCAGGAAGTCGTTTTTGCAGAGGTGACATCTATGGCTGCACAAGGTAATCAAAGCCTCTGATCCAGGGAAGGCAAAGTGAGTCACTCCTCCTCGAGGCTCCCAAAGCGTCGCGCGCGACTGCCCACTCAGAGAGAGAGAATACGCGAATAAGGATAAGAAGCTGCTGCTGGCAAATGTGAAACACACGCAAAACGGGCGCACTGGTGGAAGGTGAGCAAGGTTGTTGGACTGACTGCTACGATCATTTGTTTTGAGATGCCCCACACCCCATCGGAATTCTACTAGATGGATTCATGTACATACATTGTGCATCCTTTTTTCATGTATTTATTCACAACCATCACAATGCGCAGTAAGCAATGAAGCAAACAACGACATCAACGACGGAAAGGATTAGCCTCCAACATAACGCGTATTTCCAGCACACACCAGTCTGCCAACTAAAGAGGCGTGCTCTCGACGGTCGCCAACATTGCGCCACGCACGGGAAGCGTCAGCGAATGGTCGTACGTGACCGTTTGCCCCGGCACCAGCTGCAGGTGGAAGTTGCTCAGCAAGCCCGCGACCACGAGTTTCATCTCGAGCATCGCGAGGTTCATGCCCAGACACAGGCGCGGGCCGGCGTTGAACGCGATGAACTTGTACGTGGACTCTGCCTTGATCTTGCCGGTCGCAGTGTCGATCCATCGGTCCGGGTTAAAGGTTTCCGCGTCAGGACCCCAGACGCTGGTCATGCGGCCCATGCCGTAGAACGGCAGCCCGACCGTCGTGTTGCCGCGGAGGAACGTGCCGTCGGAGAGTACGACGTCATGCGCCACCTCTTTCGTCGAGAATGGCACCGACGGGTGCAGACGCAGCGTCTCCTTTAGAGCAGCCTCCAGGTATACAAGGTCCTGGACCTGATCCATGCTCGGGGTCTGGATCGTGCCGTTCGCGAGCTCGGGTAGGGCTACGGCGATCTCGGCGCGGATCTTCCGTTCCACTTCCGGGTGGCTGCTCAGGTTGAAGAAGAACCAACTCAGCGCCTGCG
>JALBZD010000738.1:0-17458 GCA_038050675.1 Globisporangium cylindrosporum | reverse complement strand
GACACTGCTCCGACAATAAATGTCGGAAGAGAGTCAGAAATATGCTTGAGTGCAATACAAACACCAAGTCAAAGGCGCATTTGCTGCATATAGCGAACAACTCCGACAAAAAGAGCCCTTCAGTAATAAATTCTTTGAGATAATACTAATACACGACGCGCATTGAGGACACTCATGAACGTAACGATGTGTTGCTCTCCACGCGCACAAGACCTCCACACAAACATATCCTCCACGTCAAAGAACAAGCAAGCAAGTGGTCATGAGCATCCAGTCCTTGGTACCTGCCAACTCCGTGGCAGCCATGTCGACGGCAGTGAACACGTTCAAGAGGTACCTCGCCTCGGAGACGGTCACTATCGACGGTCTCAATGCCTCCATTCTCAGTGATCCGTCCGGCACCTGCTTCGTCGCTGTAATGGAGAAGTTCGCTATGCATCTCGCGTACCTCCGAGGCGGCAACGGCGAGTTCCTTTCGAAGAACTCCGTCATCGCTTACTACCGCCAAGTGAAGAAGTGGCTGCTTGGGTTCTTCGCTTCGCAGAAGGCCAATGTCGACGACAAGTTGCTAGAGATGGCGAGAACGCTGGAGAAACACTGCATGACCAGAGTGAAGGGTGGATTGGTAAAGAAGGCAACAGCGTGTAAGAAAGGTGATCTTAAGTTGCTTATGGAACACATCTACTCGACTGCAACGAGCGCTACCGACTACCAAGACGCTGCGCTTGTGTGCCTCATGTGGCACGTCTTCGGCCGCGCGTCCGACTTGTCGCTCGTTCTCAAGCAGGGGATCTCGATAAACTCCGGTGGTGTCCTCTTCCTCCGGCTGATTCGCGTGAAGACCTCGGAGGAGCAAGGGCTCTCTCTCTTCCCCGATCGAGACGGGTTCGCGACGTGCCCGATCCACGCCATCGCAGTCGCTTTGCTGATGCAGTCCGCGCCGTGCGCCTCGCTGCTCGCTCAGCTTCCGACAACGAACGAGCTTGCCGAGCCTACAATCACTGCAACAATCCCGTTGCTGGAATTGCTTGGTGGTGGCTGCCAAATCGCGGCTGGAATCAATCAGGAGAGGGTGCTGGTGTCCGCTGCCGCTCGCGCTCCGGGTGTCCACAGTTACGTGAACCGAGTCCTTAAGAAGTCGGCCAAGGCTGCTGGCGTTGAGAACGAACTGACGTCGCACTCCTTCCGACGCGGTGGAGCTCAGCACGCGAACGGTGATCCCCAGCTGAGCGCGCAGTGGATTTTCGACCGAGGCGCTTGGAATCTGACGGCAACAAACAAAGCCTTCGCATACGTCTTCAACACCACGAACGAGGACCAGAAGATTGCGCGCGTCCTCGGTGGATGGAAGGCAAACGAACACGTACCGTCAGTGGAGCTGTCTGTATTCGACACGCAGACAAGAGCGAATATCGCTAAAGTCCAGGCACTCATGTACAGCACGTGCAGCAACCTCAGCGCCGCTAGCTTCAACGTCGATCAGTGTGTCCTCGACCACTGTGCCGCCCACTTGATCCGCCACTACCCGCAACTGAAGATGCTGAACTCGAAGGCTCCGGCAGTCAAGCGCCTGGAGGAATGCGCGCTCGCTGCGAACTGCCAAGTCGCGGATCTGATTGTGTGGTCGATGAAGCTGAACGAAGCGGCACCTATGGCAAACGTAAACGAGGACAAGGCATGCAACATGACCGACCAGCAGAAGAGCGAGGACTATCAAGCGACGATCAAGTACCAAGCGGCTGTCATTAGCGGGCTTATTGAGATGAATAAGCGCTGGGAGCAGCGGATCGATGCGATCGAGTCGGAGATGAAGAAGCGCCGCGCGAATATTATGAAGGAGCCGGACAGCTGTGAGGCAAGCGTGGAAGATGCATGTCAGATCACAAGCCCAAAGAAGAAGAAGAAGACAGCAACAACTCACCTCTCAACTGTTTGGTACGAATGGTACACTCGCGAACCACGCCTGTGGAAATCGGACGCCACTCGTCAGCAAGTCTCCAACTCCAGGAACACGGTTGCCTTCATGAAGCTCTTCCTTGACGAAGGACTTCATCTGGTCGAGGGCGCGGTGGACTTCAAGGAGGCGGTGATGGCGTGTGGAGTCCGCGCGGAGACAGCGGTGTCTGAATTCCTTGCTGGCCGAGGCATTTATGCGCAAGGGGCTGGTTCGGTGCTGAAGCACATGCGCGAGGCTCATCGCGGAGGGGCTCTCAACGGTAGGATACGAGTGTACAGGGCCCGCCTTGGAGCAGGCGAAATCGCTGACCCTGCGCCATTGAAATCTCAAGATATACTCAAGGTGTGTGAGTAAGCCAGCCACATTGCATATACATTACGTACATATTGATGAATACACGTTGCTGATGGCTGCAATTTCCTGGTGACTCGGGTCCTGTGCATCAATAATAATGAAGCTCACAGCAGGATTCGAACCTGCCTCGCGGTCAAAACCGGAGTTGGCCAATCCAATGCGAGCAGGGATAAGTGGTTGCAGCAGCACAGCAAGTGCGCCTTCGGACTCTTCAGCATCACTTCCAATTTCCATCCGGCGATCACCATGCCTACGAAGAAAACCACCATCACCTCCCGCAGTCAGTTTAAAACGCTGTGCATCCAAGCAGTTAAGCAGCTAAAGGGCATCCGCATCTCCGAGCAAGCCATCCGTTACCTTCGTCTTTCCATGAACGAGACAGTTGCCACGGTTACCCATCTCTCTGAAGCGCTCTCGGTGGTCTTCAAAGCCCTGCAGCAGAGAGGCGTCAAAAGCGTCGGGGTCGAGGACATCCGTGATTGGATCACACCGACGAGAGCTGAGGGCACCGAAGTCCCAAGCGACAGCGGTGATGAAGCCGAATTCGTCGCTGATGGAAACCTCGCCGAAGACGCGCTTCACAACGTGCGCCGAGTGCTTGAACGCAAGCGCGTGAAGAACGACGACGGCATGTGGATGACTTACTTTCTCGTTGACTGGGAACCGACCTGGGAGCCGACCAAGAATCTCTCGCAGACGCTGATCGCCAACTTCTCGAAGCAGAACAAGGCTCTGGTTCGCAAGGTCTACATTGAATACGAAGCGAAGGTAGACAACAGCACAAACCCACAGTAACATCTCACAATAATAACACTCGGTTGTGATCGCAAAGTCCATTAATTGATTGCAATTAGCTATGCATAAGCGACACAACAATGTTAACTGCACAGCGTCGTACACAAAGTTTAACTTCCGCGAGGAACAACGATGTTAACGCGACACGTGCACACAGAGTTTAACTGACGCTCATACATAACCATTTGCTAACACACATGCAAGCACACATGTACACGGCAGACAAATGCCCACGGCTGGAATTGAACCAGCACCTCGAGTTCAAAGGAACTCGGCTCTTCCATTGAGCTACGTGCGCGCTTTGGGGTTGGATGGTGGTGGAGCACTTACGAGTTAGGCGGAGAAAAGCGAGAATGAGAGCCCATGTGCTTTAGGCGCACGGCTTGTTGGTTTGTGGCCACTCATTGTTAATTAAAGCGCGCTTGCGTAAAAGAAGCCGGCTTTATTCCTTTATTGGATGCTTGTTAGTGTGACGTAATTACTCTCATCATTTGACCGTCCAATCACTAATTTATATTTTAATTGTGGCCCCTTATTCTAAAACTCGCTTTTTACCCTCCCATTTAGTGGCCCGTTCACACGGGCGAGCGGCCTCATTTGTCAATTTGCCATGCGGAGAGCACACTGCTCCCGCCTCTTTTTCCACTCTTTTTGGTCTGAATGCGTTTTTTTGCTTTTTCTCGCCAACCAGGGCGTTTCAGACCCTCTCCTTTTGCCTACCGGTTCCATACAAATGATCTGGCTGATTGAAAGCTCGTCGATTTAACCTAACCAACTTGCTGGCTTTTTGTACGCACCCATTGAAAGCACTACAGCAGCTGACAGTTCTATATAAAATACAGTGACCCACACCCTGTTTTAATTGATAGACACTCTTTTACTGGCCCCTTTTGATTTGTCGGAAGCGGCTGTCGGAACGTTTTCCGCTGTCGGAGTTTTGATGGTATGGATACTCTTTCATGTGCAGGGTCCGTCCTGGCGGCTGCCAGCTCTTATGCTCCCACTGGTCTTAACCTTCGTCCCCAATGCGCTGAAATGCCTCACGACAATGTCAGACATTATTGTCGTGACGGTATCGCAAACATCACCACCACTTCAGTTTTCCAATCTTGAAGTTTCTGTGTTCCAAAGACTTTGTACCCATTTTAGAGCGATCTGATTGGTGGAAATAGCTCACGTTCTTATTGCAGCCCAACAATATCGGGTTGCTTCGAAATACAGGGTATAGCGCGATCAGTGACCATCTGATTTATATGAGTTTTAAAAGAACACTGGTTCGTGAAGGTTACACGAAAGTTGCACGAAGATGAGTGTATTGATTTCTGTTAATCACTCGATGTTGAGAATGCTCTTGAGGCTCATCTCACCGCGCTTGATCTACGCGATGACACCTTGATCCATTGGTTGGATTGCGGCGGTAGTGTTGGGCGGCAGCTTCAACACATGGACATTCGTGAGACTCACATCTGGCCCGATGTGGACCGGGGCGTTGTCGAGCAGGAGCAAGATCTTCCAACCTGCCTTTATCATTGCATCGTTGAGCTCAGCGAGCCACTTCTGGAATATGCGCACTGTCATCCATCCTTTAGATGTGCCAGCATATTCAACATCCTCTGGCTTCTCGTGGAGCCATTGCGGACAGCTGGCTTTCTCAAGTAGCAACAGAGGCAGCTTGTCGGAACCGCTGGTGTTGGTAGCTACGGCGGCGGCGAGCCGAGTCTTGTTGAGCTTCAACGCAGGGGCCGCGTTCAGACACACCGATGTTCGTGGAACAGCCATGTAATAGAACTCGCGTTACCGCTGCTCATTGCGTTTTTCGCTTGGCGCGCAAGTAAGCGGCGCAGAGTGAATGAACCCATGTAATATCAAGACGATGGCGATGACACCATCAAGACAATGTATGCTGTCCTAGTTGATTGCGCCAGTACGAAAGACGTCAACGACTGTAGGCCGCGTGACGACACTAACGCCATCGATATATGCGCGAGTAAGCTTCCCAACAACCCTGGGGATAGCGGAGTCTACTCCACAACGATCCACAGAGGTGGTGGCTTTGACGGAGGCAGCAGCGGCTTCGGTGGTGCTTCAGGAACTACCAGAGACACAACTACATGTAGCAGCACTAGCGATAGTCGTGGTGGGTGCTACTGAGCCTCTTCAACGCTAACCGAAGAAGAAGAATTAACGCGGTGGTAACGCTTGCTTCTGCAGGTGTATATTTTAGTTAGCCGTCGCTGGGTACTAACTTTACGGTTGAAGTTGTGCATTTGAAGCCAGCCACACGTTTTGTTTGCGAGTAAACAGATCCCTTGGTGGATATTTTTTTGTAAACAAAGTGGATATATTCTGAAATGGTTGTTATACTTTCAGCCTTTCGGAGGCAGTTTGTGGTGGATCAGAGGACGCTACGGCTTTCTGGGTATTGCGGAGTTCTTCGTGTATACGAAATCAAGCTATTAATATATCAGCAGTTTTGATATATTTGTTGGTGGTGGCGATAGCATCATCAACTTCGAGGACATCACGGTCAAGTTCCTCATCAGCTTAAAGAGACACATGCCATGCCGTGATCGCAACAGGGTTCAACTACTGCGAAGATTGTGACTTGTTGCCTTTTCTTCAGAGATAACACGAGCGCCGCACCCATCCACATGCACATACACCCATAAATCCTGTGTGTGGGTCTCACAATCTCCAAATAGAAGTCGTATCTCTTTGTTCTCTCAATGCAGAGGTGGCTGTTCATTTCATTTTCGGATTCTCAGCCCGGCAACTCCGTCCACAGTGGAACACACGTAGTCATTCACACACAGCGGATTCGATATCTCTCCACCATGAACTGGGACGGCAACTTTGATGACAAGAACGACGTTGACGCTGGCGTGATCGTCGCGATCTCTGCTAGCGTCATCGTGTTTTTCGGTATCGTTGTCGCAGTCATCGAGAAGACCTCGCCCGAGAATGGGTGTTTTCGTGTCCTCGACCGAAACTTGTGCTGGATCCCGTTTGCAGCGTTCTTCGTCATGGCGGCCACCACCATGATCACAGCAACAAGCGCAGAGCCTGGCTCGAACTTATCCGTCGGAGTAGGCGTTTCGTGCTTCCTCACGTGGGCTGCGCTCATCGCGTTTGTGGTCTGGCGCGTAAGAAAGAGAACCCTCGCGATCATTCGAGCCAGACGTAATCCCCTGGGCGATGGCACCAGTGATAGCTCGATTATGTTTGCTGTCCCCATTGACTGCAACGTTTCAACCTATGACAACGCCTGTGGGGCGAGTGATGCCAATACCATCGATACGTACGCGAGTCAAATTCACCATCCGAACAACCACGGATTTTACTCCTCGATGACATCTGGCGGTGGAGGATTCGACGGAGGCAGCGGCGGAGGATTCAACGGAGGCAGTGGCGGAGGATTCGACGGAGGCAGTGGCGGAGGATTCGACGGAGGCAGTGGCGGAGGATTCGACGAAAGCAGTGGCTTCAGCGGTGGCTCAGGTGATACAGGAGGCACAGCTACATCGAGCAGCAGCACGGGTGATAATGGCGGTGGCGGATGTTGATGATCGGGTGACGAAGACTGCGGTTCCATATCCCTTCATAGCTGATGCATTGTGCGAAATATAACCTCGCCAAAACGATACCTTCATCCGATTTGCTCGCAATTACTCTCTGCATCGGTTGGCGTTGCTTCTGCGGTGCGTTCGCCTTGTTGCTCACCTTCGTGTTTATTGCCAGCATCAGCTTCAGCTTCAGCAACTGTTGCTTCCGAGGCATTGGCTGCTGCACTCTCCTTGTTTTCCTTTTTTTCTACTGCGATTGCGTGCATCACGTCGTGGTACTTGTGCGTGTCGGTCGCAATGAACTCCTGGATCTCCGTACGCTTCTGAGTGATGTCCTCTGGCGCAAACGCCTTTGCCGTGATCAGCATGTCGAGTTTGTTGTCGATTACGTCTTTCGATATTCGTCCCGAGCTTAGGTCACCAAACGCGGCCTCGTGGAACAAGTAATTCTCTAGAATCACGTCGGCATATTTTAGGATGTACACCCCGCAGTCGAAGCTGTTCTGCTGATGCGGAGGTTTCACGTTGATAGTAACCACTTTGTCCAAATTGTAGCTGCTAGGAGGCGATGCAAGGGAGCTACCGCCAGCTGCTGAATCTGCGTCCTTGTCTTTTGCAGTCGCAGCGCACGCATTCTCCCACTCCAGCTGGAGAAATCTGTGCGCATGTAGATGAAACAGTCAGGATTTTTGTGGACACAAGTAAAGTGTTTGAACGAGTATCAACCTCAAGCAAACTTGCAAAATGTTTAAGAACCACTTACGATTTCAGATGACGGACGATCGGCACTTTGTTGTGATAGCCGCCCAGAGGATCCAAAAGTGTAATGCACGTCGGAGGCTGATCCTATATGCAAAGCACAATACCAACATAAAACAACTCGTCAGTCTCTTACAGAACTAGTCAATCTACTCGTTTCGAATGCGCCTTCCTTACTTTTGTGGGCGACTCGATCGCAGCTGACTTGGGATTCAGAATCAACGCCAGACTCCAGTGCATGCTACATACAACAGAATACAATGGTCAGCATCTACGGCTAAAGTCCTAGCCTGCAGCAAGCCAATGCAAACCCAAAACACTCACTCCTTGTTGATCGGGATGAAAATAATGGACCGACTGAAGAAATCAGTGCGAGTGACCCAGGTCGCCACGTTCTTGTAGCCTGCCTTGAGTCGTTCTGTCACAGAGCTTCCTTTCCCCATCCGAAGTCTCGAGTAGAAGTGTGAGCTTAGGAACAGCACATTTTTCTGAATGTACTCTGTTTTCGCGTATTCTTCAATCATCAAGCGCCTGTACAATGCGATGATACAAATGTCAGATAAATCGTGCAAACATGTTCGGGGTCAAGCCTTGGGTTTCTTACTTGAAATAGTAGTCGATGATGTTGTCGTTGAGGTATTGTTCCGGTCGCAATCTCGAGACATCGTGGCGCGTGATCGTTACAATGTCCGATGAACATGGCGGCAACGGATACGTCATCTGGACATCGAAACAATCACTCTCGTCTTCTTCCTCAGCCTCGTCACTTCTGCAAATTACACCAAGAGAAAAGAGTGGCATACAGAGAGTCCGTTAGATTTTTCATCTTAGCAGCAAGTAAAACAACACTGATGGAAGATGTGAATCAAACCTGTAGTCGGACGCCGAGCGCTTTTGGTCGTCATCAGTGGCCGATCCACCTGGTTTGTAAGGCTCTCGCAGCAGCGCTTTTAAATAGGCTCTTCCAGCGTCGATGTCCTCTCTAAGACAAAAAAAGCGTGTCAGCGCAACTCCTTCCGTTACATCGATGAGACATAGCAAACTCAGATAAAATACGTACATCACATCCACCAACCCTTTCAGCCTTTCCTGGAGCTCGGTATGCAGTGAGGTAAAGCACATGCCATGGCGATCATAATCTGGTGCTTCAATGACAATGTATTCTTTCGAATCGTCTACAAACAAAGATCCAAAGTCAGTGGTGGGTTCAAGTAACTAGACACAGATAGCAAGCATCGAACACCAACCTGAACCAAGAGGTTCGTAGAATGGTTTAAGTACGTCTTGATCAGCTGTCGATGCACACTCAGCTTTCAGAGCAACGAATGATCTCTCTGCCATCAAGCGCTCGGCTGCATTGAGGTCATCCCCTGAAATGGGTGCTTTCTCATCACTGTAGCTGTAAAAACTACAGACATACAAATCCACTTTGTTAGCACCTGAGCTACCCAGCAACTTGCAATAAAGAAAAACAGCGTCACTTTCACGTACTGCACTCCATGGAAATCTTTCAGATGCAACTGCAGTTGGGGCATGAGATTCCAATGCACCACACTGGACCTAGAGAAAAGCACACATTAGCCTCCACAGTTTTCACAGGATCACGAGTTCATAGTCTGTCTGCATACCTGATCGAGCAGATCCACATACAGTCGTCTCGCACGTACACATCTGCGTGGCACGGAAGGCGCCCAATCCACACAGCCATATCTGTGATCTCGAGAGTGTGATCGTCTTTGATGACCTTCATGTCCACCTCCTTCCAATGCGGCTCAATCTTCCGCGTTGGGGCTGCTCTCCTTTTCGCCTTCGCCTTTGCTCGTGATGGCGGATCTGCACTCTTCTTCGCTTTGTGGTCCGGCGAGTCAGCATCCGAGTCCGAGTCCAGGTCGATCGGCTGGTCCGCTGTTCCTTCTGTTTTCACCTCCTTTTTCGCTCGCAGCCTCGTTGTCCGTCTCAAGATGCTGCTGATTGTGTTGGTATCCTCGCCGTCAATACCGTTGTTGTTGTCCCTTGTGTTGTTGCTGGTTTCATCAGCGAATTCTTCTGTCTCTCGGTTCTTCCGTGTCACTGACGAGAAAGATCCCAATGACGAGTCACGCCCTAGAAGCAGCCGTTTAGTTCGAGGTGACGTACGAGTCGGGTGCTCCTCTGGAAACGGTCGCTTGTTTGGCGTCAGATTGATTCGCGGTCTCTGCTGTGTCGCCACAATGCTGCTTGCAGGATTCCTGCTTCGCGTGCTCTTCCATCCGAGGCTTGGCGTAGCGGCACTCGCTCTGGCCCTTGTGGTTGGCGACTGAGAAGGATTCTGCTGGCTTGATTGACTTGGCGACGGGGCGCTACCCAGCTCCAGTACGCTCGTTGTTGTTCTCAGTCGCTGTCGGGTCGGCGATGCCGATAGAACCGACGCTTGCGGTGCCGCAACAGGTATCCTCGACGCACCAGCAGGTCTATTGCTGGTACCCGCCTTGCTGGACTTGGATGCATTCATAATACTCGCGAGAAATGAATTGGGTTTTGATGGTGGTGGCATGCGCTACATAATGACACAGACGCACAGCACTGTCAGCATGCCAGTTCATTCACCCCGACATTGCAGCTAACGATCAACAAACGTGTACCTTGTTGAGTCGTTGCTCCTCTGAGTTTGCAAACGACGCTCCAGGCGTGATCGGTGCGCCACTCGCTCGCAGTTTCGAGATGTACTTTTCCTGGTGACCGCTGCTGCCGACACCGTTGCTGCTATTACTAATCGTGTTGTTGTTGCTGCTGTAGGTGCTGCTGCTACTGGAGTAGTTGTGTCTGCTGTCGTTCCCCAGACGATGCGCTCCATTGCGCTGCTGCATGCGCGCGTGATCTCGCTGGCGCCGCACTTCGTTGTCGTCGCCAAAGTTGAACTCGTCCACATCGTCGTCTCTACGAGCGCGATGATGGTGAGTTCGAACGCTGATGCTGTAACCAACATCCAAAGACACAGACAACGCAATCACATCCACAAGTGAGCCACCCGCACACCATGCATGTATAGAGCCTCACTACTACCCCATACACTAATGCATAGTGAGCCGTGTTACCTTTCCGCAACGCGTCCAAAGTCTGTGGTTATGGTCGGGTGGCGATAGCTGTTGTTGCCGCTTCTCCTGGTATCGTCATCGTACTGCTGGCGTTGCTGCTGCTGGCGGCCTGCGCCGAAGCGTCTGTGGCCTGCGTCTCTCTCGGGCGACGTGTGCGTGTGTACGGCGTCGACCGTCCCGCGCATGTGCGCGTCAAGCGGCACCATCTCGCGCTCTTCGTCCATTTCTTCCGCGTGCTCTTTTGGTCGTCTCCGCGCACGTTAATTGACTGTTTCCCCAACTTGGAGATTAGTGCCCCATGTAGATACCCGGTATTTGTGCCCCACTCCAATCTAAATAGTATCCTACTGTGAATCATACCGGTATCTTGCTGCAAACCAGCACCCCGCAAAGTTCGAAATGGCTAAGTTCGAAATAAGGACACTAATGTGCGTAACATCGCCCCTTCATAAGGACAGAAAAAATAAAAGTAACGTTAGTCAGACAGACACCAACACCAACAACTTGACCTCCGGTTCCTCGGAAGCTTTAAACGCCACTATATACAAGTTTAATAACATCCCAGAGTTCGCTCTCACTTCCACAAGCTTGCCCCTGTGAACTTCTACAACGGATGAGAGCTCTTCTTGAGTACCGTGGATATCATCCTTGAACTCTAACTTGCCTACCTCCCATCAATGGGTCGGCAATGCGCGCTGTACTCTACTAGTATCTTACAAGGCGCGCCGGAGAATGAGTCCAACACAGCTTACTACTCTTGATGAAATCATTGCAAACGTTTGCATGGGACAACTGCACATTGTACAATAAAAAACAATCATTTTGTGACCGTATGCTACAGTGATCGTCTCGTGGAATACAACTCGCCACTACATTTACGTTTGAAGAGGCCATGAAGCGCGAGACTAAAGCGCCGCCATCTGCGTCTTCAGAGGCAGAGCCCACCAAGAGCGCAAATAATGTCGCCACAACAGAAACAGTCACAGTCGCCACAGCAATCGCAGCAATCGCAGCACCCGCCGCCTTCGCAGAAGTCGTAGCAGTTGCTGTAGCAGTCACAAAGGCTGCATCCTCCACTACTGCCGAAAAACTCGCACACAATGAAGCACCAAATTGAAGCGCCGCTGCTTCTGATATAGCCGCTGTCACAATCTTCTTTCTGGCGTCGTCGTTTGATGCAGCAGCAACAGCAACCGCACAGCACGAGCAGAAGCACCAGCGTCGCGGCGACGGCGGCGATCAGCAGCTTTGTCTCCTTTAGCTCCATTTTTGCGCGTTTAGTTGCAACAGCTCTCGGTTGGCGTGTCGCGGAGTTGGAGATTTGAGTTATTTAGTGGATCTCCGGTTGTGAGACCTCAGTGGTTGGCTGTGTTGGTTAGTGCTCATGAGATGAAGCTGGATGGTTGATAATAGACGTGGGAAGGTGTCGAGGTGGATTTTTGTTTCGAAGAAAACCACCAACCACAGCACATCGCCTGTAATGTGGACTGGCGGGTATTGAGAGCATCCTTGGCTCGGTTGCGGCTCAACACGCAATCCTATTCAATCTGTCTGGTCACTGAGATCTCTCAGCTCATAGCGAGATCGCTCAGCTAGCTTTGTCGCGAGCTGCACATTATTTCATTATTCGTCTTACAAAATGCTACGTGAAGCGGAACCAACGAGGCTTCTGAAGACTCCAAAAGGATACTTGGATTCAACAAGCACAACAGCAGCAACCACCGCAGTCGCCCCCTTCTCCACCGCCACCACCGATCCCGTCACAGCAGCTACAGTTGTCGCACGAGAGGAACCAGAACCAGTTGTCCTCCTTTTTACTGTTATCGTTGTGGCGATTGTAGTCACTTGAGCAGCAGAAACACACCACGAGGAGTAGCACCAGCATCATCAGGGTCGCGACGATGACCAGCTCCCATTGCGCTTGCGATTTGTTCTCGGGCTCGCTCATTGTTCGCTCGTGGAATTCCAGACACAGAGGTCTCTCAGAAAGCCGAAGCTGAAGAGGTCCTGGGAACTGCAGTCGGTACGTCTACTGGAGCCAACGAAATCAATAGTGAGTTCCTCGTACTCGGCTACTCTCTGTAAATGTGTGAGAAGATGGTGATAGCCAAAAGCACCGCTACCAAAGAATCCACCAAAGCAACCAGGCGTCTGGAACAATAGAAGCGCCGCTGTAATACTTGCATCCGCGCATCGTATGCTTTTCAAGTGTGGAGAAGTCGTTCGGATAGAACTAGCTTTTGCTGTGCTGTCTGCTATGCGGTTGGTTGGTTTCTACTTCAAACTCAAAACTTCGCGTCGTGAGATCCACTCGCCGAAGATCTCTTGAGCTCGAACAGCTGTAAGTAAACCTGTCTGTGGACACCACTCGACTTGGTTCTTTTGGATGGTATTCTATAGTTATGGTACACGCGAAAGACAAACGACTGAGGGTTGACAGTGTAGCCAAATAAACAACACGCACGACCGACTCATCTTGGCGTAAGTGTCTGTTATCTATATCCATTCGTTTGGTTTTCAGTAAAAAAATGTCTTTCCAAACTATTCGCTCTGTGGCTTCTGGCAGTTCTTTCATCCAATCTGAAAAAAAACGTGGCGAGCACGGAGGTAGCTTCGAGGATTCGTTCCGGAGAAGCGTCGAAAAAAGCTGAAACTCCACACACGAAGTAGATTTTCGAGAGCGCGCTACAGAGTTGGAAACTGCAAGGGTCAAGACTCCTTCCATTGATCTTTGAGACGCGACCACTCGACTCCGAAGCGCACCTCGACACGATACTTCTCCATTGCGCATTGAGACACCGCTCACACAAGCAATGCCAAGCACTAAAGGAGGAATACCCTCGGTTTGAATGCAGTGACATTCATCTCGCGTCTTGACAAACAGCGATACTCTCTGGTTTCTCACACGGACTTGCTCAAAGAAATCCAGGCAACCGAGTTTTGTTGCAGACACTGCGGTGTAGTACCTCAAGCACATAGTGCATGAGGAATCTCGATGAGGAACCTCGCGATAAGATACTGGCGTATCTGATAATAAGTATTCTGTAGTGGAATGGTGGATCCAAAAATGGCAGACTGCAATATCGCAAAGGATGTGCATGAGCTGAACCAAGTGATCACGAGACACATGACGTGAATTGAGGAGCCCAGAAACATACATACAATTGATTGAGCACTGTACCCTCTTACACATAGCTAGCTACCTGTGCAATCACACTGTATTAGCAACAAGAAACGCATCCGCCTCCACAGTCGCACCCGGAGCAGCCAGCATCACCACAGCAGCAGCAGGTGTCAGCACAGGCGTCCCCGCAGCAGCCGTCCTCACCAAACCAATCTCCGCCACCGTTCGCATCTGCGCCACTGGGGTCACCGCAGCAGATGCATCCACAGCAACTGCAGTCACCGCTGCTGCCGGAGCTTCTCTCCGAGTTGGAGCACATACAGACGCAGCCCGTGAGAAGTAACACCGCGCCGACGACGGCGAGTACGATAATCGTCGATTGTTCCATCGTAGTTGTGTAGTGGGGTCTCTATCACTCTCTCTGAGTGTGGCACTTGCAGCACTCTCTTGAAGACGCCGGACACGCTTGTACGTAGTGAATCGGATTGTGCGAGCGGGTGGGTGGATGTGAACGCATAACGAAACAGCAGCAGCCCCTCCTTTCATTCGTTCTTCTTCAAGTTGTACCTCTCCCCGGATGTGTATCTACCCATCCATTTCAGTCTGGACACGTAAATTTATAGCATGTCTCGGTACACTCGATCCGGGTCGACTGAACCCAACGACTGCGCTTCAGCGTAATTCGCCTATGAAGTTCGATAACTCTCACGAAGGAATTTGATTGTCAGAGTTTCCAATTTCGTGCAATGCGATTATTGTCGCTAGCCGAAGGAGGTTCCTAAGTCGGAGGCATCCATTTGTCCATCAAAAAGACTGTGACAATGATCCGAAGTTCCTTGATGCAAAAATCAACCAATGCGTCTACTTCGAAGTATGGCCGCAAGATAAAGCAACAACAATACAGTAATGAACAAAGTCCGGATCGGTTCCAGACAAAAACAAACCAATAGAGTAGCCTGTTCCGAAAAGGCGGATGAACTCAAAAGCAAAAGTGTCCCTAATTATTTGTTCCAGAAATAGGGGGACGCGTTCACCAAACGGATCAAAATTGTACGGATGGGTCAATTCGACTGCTGTCTGAACGAAACGGGTTTTGCGTTTAGGCTTCTTGGGTAGTTTTGATCAAAGGGCGCACCAAGACAGCAGCGAACCAAATCAAACAATAAAACACGTGTGGCGGCTCAGAATGGTCTATCGTCCCCTGTGGACTGAGAAAACCAACAAAAACGTTTTCTAGAGCAAAAAGAGGCAGGAGGCAAGTGCGCAGGAGCCCGCAAATTGGAAAATGAGCGCAGTTTTGGCTCAGAGGGGCACTAAAAAGGAGATCGCGTGTCGTTCGTCCTCCACATCATCCCTCCTTGCCTTCGGCTGTATTCTTTCCATTTTGACCGGGCTCCCTTCCGCCATCCTCTCACCAGCTTTACAAACAGCAACCAGACAGCACAGCACAGCCACCACCAGTCGCGCTCGACCACGACGATCTCCTACATGTTGCTGCGGCGCTCGGATCTCTCCCCATAGCGTCGCTCGGCCCTCTTCCTCCCCATAGCATCGCCCACTGCTGCGTGTTCCGTGTGCGTGTTGTGAGCCGGCAACTGCACGTGTTTACGAATGCTACGTGTGCTTGTGAGTGCTGTTCATGCTGCTGCCGAATGTATGTGTATGTGTGCTGGTATGCGGTGTTTACATGGATTGTGATGCGATTATGCTACAACCCCCTCCCCCTATCGGCATAGCTTAAGGAAAGCACGAAGGTCAAACCTTGGATGGCGGTTCAATTTTGCCTGTCGATCTATTACCTTTTGCTCTTCGATTACAGACCCGAAGCTCCTATCTACGCACCTACCGGTTACAACGCCTGCTGCGGACGGATCAGCACCGTGAAGTGATCTGGGAATTCGAGCTCGATCTTCTTCCAGCGTTTGCGAAGCGAGCTGGCTCGGTTGGTCGTCTTCTTCCCATCAATCCTGCGAAGTCGATCGTTTGTGACTTGGTCCAGCTGGCTGCCGACCACCCAGATCTGTTGCTCTCAGTCCTTGTGCAGCGCGACATCTCGCTTCGATGGCTCGTCTGGTACAGCAAGTCGATCTTGGTACAGTGTCTTCATGATTTTGATGCACGACTTCAATTCTGACCGAGCATTTTCTTCCTTCTTGTCTGCTGCCATCTCCCACAGTCGCATGATGTGCCAGTTGTAGAAGACACCAGCAAGCGACGTTGCGACTGGGATGATAAATGCTGCGCCGGCTGCACTTGCTGCGACTGGCGATGTAATCGCTCCCGAGCTTGAGTGCAATAGCTGCATTGTCTCGTCCTGGTTCGCTTGGAGACGCTCGTGGCTGGGTTGAAGGGGGGGGTGACGCTGTCGTGGAGGCTGCTCACTAGCATCAGCAACTGTGTGATTGCTGCCTAGAGGATGAACTGCTTCTTCGCGCTTGCTTTCCCCACGTGGAGGTGATTGCGAAGCTACCAGCTGCTCTTCAGCAGCGCACCCCACTCGCAGCACGTCGCCATCGTGAGCTGCGTTCTGGCTTGCTCGTTTGCTTGCTGCAGCGCGCAGCGAAAACGGTAAGTGTACTGCGAGAGGCTGAATTGGTTTGCTGCTGCTGTGTTTCTGTTATGTCGGGTAAGCGAATGAGCAGCGACGCGAAAGCAGTATCAAGCACGTCTGGGGCGACGTTGAGCTTGGTGTCGGCGCCAGTATGCCCGGAGGCGCTCCGAAATAGCTCGTTCTTCAGCACCGCGACGACAGCGCGCTCATGTACAGGTAATTGAGTCGTCAGCATCTGGATTGTTGGTGTCGCGACTGGGAAGTCGGGGCCTGTGTACCCCGCGAGGACTTTACCGACACTTTGATCCTCTCTTGTTGTCGTTCCGATGTAAGCAAACACTTTCGTCAGGGAGTCGAGAAGCCACGCGCCGCGCGTCGAGGTCCACTGGATAGCGAGCTTGGCGGATCCGTTCGCGCTCGTGTAATGGGCTAAACTAGCCATTACATGAAGGTGGATCTATCCCCAGATTAGTGTGGTGCGCACCACCTTCAGCGTGCATTGTGGAGGCAAAGGACATAGGGATTACGGTACAACAGGTCCCTGCATGCACGTGTGACATCATCTGATGACGTCACGAAGGTTCTCTGTACTAATCAGTGCAGAATGTTCCTCACATGTACTAATCAGTACAGAATGATGGTTCCTGCTTGGAGAACCTCGCTGACGGCGCATGCGATGTGTCACTACGGGTTGAAGTGATGGTGCGAGATAATCATTTCGCAGGGAACTTTTCACAGGACATCAAGTTCAAGGTCCTATGGGTTGAATCCTAGTGTACCCAAGGTTTTATAGATCAGTATAGTAGGTTTAAATCTGCATGTGTAGGTTTTATTCATAAAACCTCTAGGAGCCATTGAGGCTAATTAGGAGTAGCGACAAGAACCATAACAGCCTTTCAATTCAGTTGCAATTTTACCTTCAAGTCCTCAAGTCGCTCCTCCTCCCGCCAAGTCGGGAGATCGCTTCCTCGAGACGCTCAAGCGTGTGTGCCGTGTTAGAGGGGCTGTTTGGAACAGCGCCCTCTTACACATGGGAGTCCGTGACAAGCTCCACTATCGAGAACTGCTGGCGACACACAGGTATTTTAGATGAAAGTATCTACGAGCTTGTTGATGGCATGGAAAAACTTCGTATGGCACCACCATCTATTCGACAGCTGACTGTGTGATCATCACTCTTTCTCACCTCTACTCGTTTATACCTACTAACAAGTAAAACCTTCCAAAATTTGTTCATTTTGGGCATTTTTGCGCTGTTTAGTAATGGGAGAGTTGACTGTA
>JALBZD010000737.1:0-17504 GCA_038050675.1 Globisporangium cylindrosporum | reverse complement strand
AGAATATACAAGGACCCCGACTACATGTGTACATTAGTAAGACGCTGGATAGTTCCCTCTGACAGAAGAGAAGTCCGGCTTAACTTGCAAACAAGTTAGGTACCTTGACCCCCCCCATTGACTGCTGCTTGTGAATCAGTTCAGCGTACCAACCAATCAGCCAAAATCAATCGAAATCAAGAGCGGACGGAAGGGATGGTAGCTCCTCGCCAAAGCGCCTAAAGCGTACCGTATTGACACACGAAGACCCCCAAAGCGTCAATGTGTTCTGCTCGGTCTACTCGGTCTGGGTGGCAGACCCCCCAAAGGTTCACCTGAGCCTTACCATAAATCTGCTTGTCAATCAGTACCTTGGCAAAAAAAGGTGCACCGCACTATAATTTATCATTTCATCCATTCAAGCATTTCGAGGCGAGGGTTCACCTATGAGGATTCCCTCTCTACAGCGCACCGCTCACGTTCACGCTGGACTCACCCGCGCGCATCTACCGCCACCACCGCTCATTCGCATTTTCGCTTGCGTTCCGAGCCAGTCCGTAGTCTACGCGTCGTCATCAGGAAGAATGGAAACGTGCTCGAGACGCAGCATTCGCTCGTCTCATTCGCCGGGTTTCGATCTCCACACCTACGCCGCGTATAGCGACCGCTTGCCTCCGAAGAAAGCCAAGATGGCGAGTCCGCGTAACTCTTCATCGTCACCAGCAGCAGCTGCAGCAGTGGAGCTAGCGAATGCGATTGTCGAGCCTCAGGCAGTGAGTCGAAAGAGCTCGCTGGCGTTCATCCTGACAGGAGGCGAAGACGCACAGGAAGGCGAGCAGGGAGCCGAACAGATACACGAAGACGAAGAGAGTGAAAGTGAAGTGTACCGTCAGGGCCAGAAGCACTACGGCAGCTACCAGCAGGAGTACATCAACCGGAATTCGTCGTATGAGAGCCAGGGACACAGCAGCCAGTACATCCGGCACTACGAGCTAGAGCAGCAACACCGGCCGCAACAACTGTACCACCACCAGCAGCAGTACCAACAACAACAATGTCAGCAGTTCCAGCAACACCAACAACTGCAGCAGTATAGGTACCCAAGCCCGCTGCCAGCTGCCGCGCTCAACACTTCACAGCGCGTCCCTCGACTGAGTTTCCCTCTCGAGCCGCGGACAGAGTCGTCCTTGCATAGTGCGCAGGTTGAAAACGGCAAATGGGCCGAGACACAGCCCCGAAAGAAGGTATGATAACCAATAAAGCTCTTCGGTACCTACCTCTGTGACTCTAACCTGGTAACGTCTGTCGTGCTCAACAGGGGAGCAAATTCTGCATCGTCCCCGGATGTATCAGTCGAGCAAAGCACGCACGACTCTGCTGGAAACACGGTAGGTCTCCAGTCGTAACAAGTCAGCCCTGACAACAACAGCACACCGTTCCTGACTCTTATCGTATCTTTCTCTTTCTTCAGGCGGGTCTATCAAGTGTAAGGTGCCGACGTGCAGCAACCGCGCGAAGAGCAAGGGCGTCTGCTGGTCGCATGGGGGCGGCACCATCTGCTCCTTTGACGACTGTCCCACAATCTCAGTTTCCAACGGCGTCTGCTGGGCTCACGGAGGAGGTACGCGCCATTCACTGCTCAAGACACGTTGGGGTAACCAGGGACCCTCTGTAATCGATGATTTAACGAGAACTCTCTCTCTCTCTTATTTACCAGGCAAGCGCTGTGTCGTCGAAGGTTGTGGACGTCCGTCCTATGAGCGCACGGGCAACTTGTGCTCAGTCCACTTTGCAGAATCGGTCGTGTGAGGTTGCTTCTCGTCAAAGAATATTCCCCACTACGATAGCACACTTCAAACAGCAGCATTCTACCTCGTTCTCCCGACACAACAACTACTGCGACAAAATCTATCTAATTGTCAATCCTCCGAGCGTAAACTAATGCATTTTTTTTAGAAATCCAAGCCCCATAGGTTGGTTCCAGTTCTGAGGGGCCTTGCTGAGTTTTGGTCGGTCATTGACAGACATTTGGACACGAGATAAGGATTTCTGGCCAGGTCCAGGCAAAGAAAAATTCACATGCCTGCTCATAAGCGCTATGCGATTCGTGAGTACTACCTGTGCATGCCGGTCGGAGATTTAAGTGTTCAGCACTATCTCGACACAGCTCGACACAGATCCCTTTGCTCTCAATGATCAACTGAATTCTGACCGGAGTTAGGTAAGTGGCACAGCAGCGTGACGAGATCGCTTTCTTGTTGTTTGGCTCTGGATGCATCCCATATTTGGTTTTAAATATATTTTGAAAGCTCGCTCAAAGCTCAAATCATTTGGTATCCGAGGACAGGGTCGGATATGTATGGAGCGCGGGATCTCACATCGCTGATCAAAAGGATCAATTAATCTTTTCAGATGGCGCTATTTACGATATCGGGTCGCGTGGGTTTCTTCAGTTCCCGTCTCTAACCAAGCAGCTCCGATCTCAGGCTACTGCGTCACTTTCAAATCCGCCGCAAAAGACATCGACACAATCCTGTTCTCTCCATTGCTCAAGTTGATTGAGCCTCGTATTCTCTACGTTCAGTCGCAGATCAATGACAATCTCAGAGAGAAATCGGGTGGTGCGCCGCCGCGATATGCGACTTCAAACGCTTCTTCTTGTCATGATCTTACTCGGCGCGGCCTCGTTGCTGTTCCGCGTGAGCAAATACCAGGTCTTCTCGCGCGAAGAGAGTACGCTTCATCTCTTTCGAAGCGCTGCTTCAGGGAACTCGAAGCATCCGAATAATGGAAGAGCTCACGATGCAACTGCTGGAGCTTCTTTTCGACCACCAGCTCAAACCGTCAGCGACCACCACGAAACGACTCCTACGCCAACATCAAGCGAGCCTAAGCGCCAGAGCACGCTTACAAGCGAAGGCCGCACCATGCCGTTTCGTGTCCAAGATGGTCACCAACGTGGTTCGCAGAGAGACGACACACTCGCTGACAAGATTGTGCAAGGGCTCCAAGAGCACTCAAGCTCAGACGAGCAACAACGCAAACAACCTAGTTCGACACCGTCTGATCATTCCAACCAAGGCAATCCCAGCTCTCCTTCGGTCGTCCATGATACAAAACTCGTCGATGTTGGGTCAAGCCCAGAAAGTGGAGCTGGGTTACTTCCAAGTCCAGGGTCACAGGAAACTGGGCCGCAATACCGATCAGCTGGGACACCGATCGCTGTCCAGTCCACTGCTACACCTGCAATCACGACTGCCAGCATGCCGATGTCCTCTGCAGTCCTATCCTCCAAGCCACTTTCGATCTGTGACAAAGAGCGCGATTTCGGACTTTTCGACGAGATCTTTGTTTCGAGACAACTCTTTTGCGCACAAGTGACAGCCCCCGGCAGCAGTGCGAACTCGACCGAAGTCTCGTTGTACCACACGAACAGCGGGATCAAAGCCACGGTTTTCAAGAACCTCCAGCTCAACTTGATGACTGCACAAGCGCACCGCCCGATCACCTATCTGTCCGAGGACGGTGGCGGCCATGATCCTCGGTTTGAGTTCCAAAGCGAAATGATCCAGTGCCAGTGCACTGAGTTGACAAATTTTGCGCGCTCGCAAGTTAATAGTGGAGCCAACAGAGAACCACTCAAGATATGGGATGGTATTCTTACTTCTGTAGACGACCGGCAGGATCCGCCATCGACCATTTGCGAACCAAGCCAGGTGGAAACACCTCTGTCTGCCAGTGGCAACTTCTCTATTGTCCACATCCACGAACCGGTGATTTTGATTGCGCGCCGCGATGACCACAACCCATTCTTCCAAGTCTCGAGCGCGCTGAACGCGTGGGTCATGGCGAAGAGCCTCAAGTGGGACCTCTCGCGCACCAAAGTGATCCACTTCGACAGTGGGTACCCTTCGCCCGTGGACGAACTGCATCAGAAGCTGCTCTCTCCGTCCCATGAGATCGTCAAGGGACAAGAACTGGTGGGAAAGCGCGTGCGTTTCCACTCGCTCGTGATGCTTCCGCCACTGGAGGGCTCCGGGCCGATGATGCAGCATTTGAACGACCGCGAACCCTGCCACAAGTCCCAACTCTTCCAGGATTTCCGAACACTCGCGCTTGAGGAATTGGGCGTGAGCGATATCTGGAAACCTCAGTCGGCGACAGGTAGGACTGCTCATGTGACCGTCACGATCATCTCAAGACGGCCCTATAGCGGACGCAGGGTACAGCGCATGTGGCTCAACGAGGACGAGGTCGTCAACAACATGCGCGCCGAGTACAAACATCTCAACGTGGTCTTCCAGTCCGTCGACTTTGTGGAGCTCACTATGGCGCAGCAGATGCAGACCATGATCGACAGCGACGTTGTGATCGGGATGCACGGGGCCGGGATGGTGAATGTCTTCTGGACGCGGCCCAAGACGCTCGTGGTCGAGATCTTCCCGAGAAGAAGGTTCCGCTGGGGTTACCGCAACCTGTGCCAGTTTCTGGACTGCGATTGGCACGAGTTCCGCGGCGGCAAGGACAAAGAAGCTGGACGAGACGAGAACGCGAAGGACAAACTGCTGGACTACATGGAATGGAAGCGTTTCTTCGACTCGCTGTTTAGAACTCGATACGATGCAGTAGTCCGTGACATCGCGCAACGGAAGGCGTAAGTCTAGGTTTTTATTGAATCTTTCTATTGGAAATAGGAACTAGCGTTGGTGGCGCTTTGTACCTCAGGACAAGATATTGGTGTTGAGACTCAGCAGGTCGTACAGCGACATCGAATTGGGGTACACCAAACGCGCCACTTTTTCCACCGTCGAGCCGTTCACCTCGTACATGTACAGGTTCTTGTAGCGCACGCGCAGGACCTTCATGAGCAGGATGGACCAGATGTCGCCCGCCTGGATCAAATACTTCTGGTTCACGATCACGAAGCCGTTGCTGTACACGCCGTCGGGGGTCGCGAACTTCATGCCCTTGATGAAGAGGCAGTTGTCGTACTCGGCGAGCAGTCCGAAGCGGTTGGCGAGTTTCGCGCCCGTAGCGATCTCGAAGAGCGTGAGTACGCTCTTCTGCGCGTTGAGACTGCTCTTATTCGCGTCGTCGTGCTCGTTGTTGCGGGACTTTGCGGTGTTGTTGGTGGTGTTGGTGTGCTGGATGTGGAGCGGGTCCGGCACGAAATGCCGATGCACCTTCTTCACAGCGATGGACAGCAGGACGAACCCGAGCATGCTCATCATCGGCGCCAGCACCGTGAAGACGTGCTTGGGCGGCAGAGCGCCGGCACCGTTCTTCATCTCGTGCACAGACCAGAAGCGCATGGGCGAGATCTTGGTCTGTCCCTCGACGCGCTCGGGCATCGCAAGGTTGTAGAAGTCCGCGTAGAAGGCCGCCATGTCCTCCACTAGCGCGGGGAACCAGCTCTTGAGTGCATAGCGGTATGAGAACCCGATGCTGAAGCTGATCATCGCCAGCAGCGGGTCGATCCGCTCTCGGCATACCTTGCCCAGCACACCACAGATGCCAAAGTAGATCGTAAGCAGGTCGGCGAAAATGATCGCCTCGTGGATCACCACCTCGGACAGGTCGCTGAACTGGTTCACGTCGAAGATCACGAACTCGTACAGCGTCCAGAAGCCGTTGATGTACCACGTGACGACCACGAGCAGCGCGCGCAACGAGCCGCGTCTCGACACGGCGACGAACGCGTCGCCGATCCAGAACTTTCCCGACAGAAAGTTGCGGTACGAGATCATGGAGAGGATCATCAGGCTCGAGAGCAGCTCGAGCGCGAAGAGTACCTGCACGTAGTGCACCCAGGCCCAGGAGTCAAACATGACGGACTTGCTGACCCAGTCGACGCCCGTGATCGCGTCGATCGGGTTGCTGTGCACCTCCCAGAGCTCGCTGAACAGGTTCGACTGGAGCGATTCCGAGCCGATGTAGAACCCCGAGCGCGTGCCCGTGACCAGCGCTTTTTCCAGGTCCGTGGGATCGCCGTTCGGGATCTTCTCGAGGCTCCACAGTCCGTCGGATGTGATGCCGAGAAAAGCGTAGACGCGGAAGTCGAGTTCTTGGTACGGATACCCGGTCGAGACGATGTAGTGGCAGTCCACTTGCGTCGCCCGCAGGTCGTTGATGAACGTGAGCGTCGCGACACCCGCGGACCCGAACGACCGCTGACCCGCAGCCTTGTAGCCCTGGTTGGCAAACGTCACGCTCACCATATACACGTCATCTATGTCGGCTTTCTTGCGCACCAGCAAGTTGAATTGGCCGATGGTCTCGTCGCCGTCCACGAGGAGCTGCGACGTGCAGTCGATCACGGGGACGACCAGCTCCGTCTCGTTCTCAGACAAGAATGTGAGGTTGTACGCCGTGTCGCGCACGATCGCGGCGTAGAGTGAGCGGATGTACTCGTCCGTGTAGACGTGGATGACGTCCTCGTTGATCGCGGTGTCGCAGCATGCGAAGCTGGAGCCGGCAACTTCCAGGTACAGCATCCCTTGCTGGCGTGGACTAGTGTCGTTCTCGAGCGCTTCGAGTACGAGACGGCTCTCTCGCAGAGTGGTCTCGCCGATGAACTCACCGAGAGCCTCAGACTCGAACGGTCCCTCGGACGTCGTCGGCGTTGAGTCCCCACTGATCATCGCAGTAGCATAAACCGCAGCCTTGAACGAGATCCAGATGTACGCGATCGCTGCCGTGAGAAGCACGAATCGGTGCACCAAATGAAGCAGCACTCTGAGGGGAACATCGCGTCTTCGTCGGTGCTTGAGCTTCGCGGAGTACGCTGTAGATTTCGGAGCCACGTGGCCTTTCATCTCGTCCAAGGGGAGTGTGGTGGCTCAGAGACTGAATGAGAGTCGGAACTGGAGCTGTGGCCCGATGTCGACAGCTTTCCAGTGACGGGCGTCTTTGTCCGCGCGACTCGATACACCGATGCATTTGTATTTGTATTTTGGGCTTTCGGTTTCCGATGGAGAGCTGTATTTAGCACTCGGGACGTGAGGCGCAGTGTGATGCTGACGATCATCGCCAAGTGTACTTGATTTGGTAGTGATAGCGCCAGATAGACACCCATCCAACGCAACACGTGGACAGGCGACAACACGGCCGTTGATGCACAATGTACTTGCATTTTCAATCGCACGGGGTCGGCACTGCGGAGAGCGCGTTCACTGCGGTTGTGCTGCAGATCTGGAACTACTGTGCGATCGCCAAAAGACACTTTCTCGCAGCAAGCAAGACGTGATGTCTCTTCCTCGCTTTGGTCATGCCAGATTTCTGAGCCCCAGGTTGTGATTACCTGCTGACAAGCAAGTTAGCACCAGTTCGGTCAAAGTACATGGCGGAAGTGCGCACTAGAGTGGCATCAGTACTTAGCTTTGGGTAAGTACATTTTTCCACAAGCAAGTACTCTATCTATACTTATGTGTGTTGCATAATGTACTTTGTTGGGAACTTGTTCGTGCATCGCACTTATTTATCATAAAACTATCTGGAATAGGAAATCATAAAGTACAACATAAGTGTACTTGTTTATTCACAGTCCTACTGGGCTGTGAATAAGATAAGACCAGAATAATGACCTGCAATTCCCAACAAGATCCTGGTGATCGATCGAGGCATCTCGAAAGAGAGATGATTCGATAGTTCGTGGAACATTCACGTTTTGCATTGTCGAAGTGCGAAACCCGTTGTCCATGTTCTCTTTCTTTGCAATTCTGCCTACTCCCAAGCAACAGTCACGAGAGGATGCTCGTGTTGAGATTCAGCAAATCCGCGAGCGAGAACGTACTCGGGTAGATGAGGCGCGCCACCTGCTCCACCGTGCTGCCGTTCACCTCGTACATGTACAGGTTCTTGTAGCGCACGCGCAGGACCTTCATGAGCAAGATTTCCCAAAAATCGGTGGCCTGGATCAGGTATTTTTTGTTTGCGATCACGAAGCCGCTGCTGTAGATGCCGTCCGGGGTCGCGAACTTCATGCCCTTGATGAAGAGGCAGTTGTCGTACTCGGCGAGCAGTCCGAACTTGTTGGCGAGTTTCGCGCCCGTAGCGATCTCGAAGAGCGTGAGCACGCTCTTTTGCTCTCTCTCGGCCTTCGACTTCTTGCTTTCAGAAGTCGCGGTCGTCGTGATGCTGCTGGCTTTTTCCACACGGAGCGGGTCGGGATAAAAGTGTCGGTGCACTTTGCGGATCGCGATGTAGAGCAGCACGAGCAACAGCGTGCAGAAAATCGGTATCAAGATGATCACGATGATGTCCGCAGGCAGGGACTTGAGCTCGTGTGTGTTCCAGACTCGCATAGGTGAGATCCGTTTCTGGCCCTCGATGGGTTCGATGGTCCCGAGGCTGTAGAACGCATTGAAAAACTCGGCCAGACGAGTGTTGTACTTTGGAAACCACTGCGTCAGTTCGTGGCGGTTCTCGAAGCCAATCGCGAAGCAGATAAGCGCGAGGAGCGGATCGATCCGCTCTCGGAAGACCGCGCCAAGTAGTCCACAGAGCGTCAGGTAGATCGTCAGCAAGTCCGCGAGGATGATGGACTCGTAGATTCTCAAGTTCGTCAGCGGCGTGAGCAGATTCGCGTCGTAGAGACAGAACTCGTAGAACGCCCAGAAGCCGTTAATGTACCAGGAAACGAGCACAAGCACGCCGCGGATATGAACTTTATCACTGACTGCTACAAACGCGTCGCCTATCCACAATTTCCCCGCGAGGAAGTTCCGATACGAGACCATCGCCAGCACGGCGAGACTGGAGATGTGACTGAGGCCGAAGGCGAGCTGCAGCAAGTGAGTCCACGCCCAGGCGTCGTAGATTGACGCTTTCGTGAACCACGTGGGGCCAGTGATCGCAGCGATCGGATTGTTCGTCGATACTTCCCAGTGCTCAGTGAAGATGTTGGTCTGGTCCGAGTCCGAGACCATGTAGAAGCCCGAGCGCGTGCCCGTACGCACAATCTTCACCAGCTCTCCAGGTTGCCCCGTTGGGGCCAGCTGTAGCAGCCAAGAGCCGCGATCCGACCACCCAACGAGCTCGTACACACGAAAGTTGAGGTCTTCAAACGGGTAGCCGATCGACACGAGGTAGTACGAGTCCACGTGGGTTGCCCTCAGGTCGTTGATGAACGACAGCGTGCCCACAGCTGCGGGGCCATACTCGTTCTGAGAGTTGATCTTGTACGCCTGGTTCACAAACGTGAACGTCAGCATGTATACGTCGTCCGGATCGTTTCTCTTGCGCACGAGGAAGTTGAGGTTGGCCATCGTGCCGTCACCACTTGTAACGAGGTAGTTGGAGCAGTCAACGAGCGGCACAATGAGCTCCACGTTCTCTTCGGCTAGAAAGGTCAGGTTGTAGGATGCGTGCAGGCTGAGCTCGGCGAACATATACCGGAGAAACTCGGTTGTGTAGAAGTCACGCACGAGCGGCGACATGGTATCGCACACTTCGAACGACATGGTCGCCAGGTCGTAGTAGAGCGTGCCGTTGCGTGGACTCGTGTCATTTCCCAGTGCTTGGACCACAAACGGACTCTCGCGCAGTGTTGTCGTGCCAATATAGCGGCCGAGGGCGTCCGAAGTGTACGCTCCCTCGGATGTGAATGCGCCCATACTCTCATTCAGCAGATGGATCGAGTCGGTCGACGCCTGGAAGGATGCGGAGATGTAGAACAGCGCGGCGCACATGATCGCGAGCCGGTGGGTTAGTCGGACGACCTGGCGCGGCGTGATGCGCTTCCACTGCGGTGATTTCGACTTGACCTTCGCTGTTTTCTTCTGTGCAGGTGGGGCTTTCGTATGGGCTTTGGCTGGGACCGAGGTGTCTTCGTCGTGGACCGCGTACCTCTCTTGGCATCCACGGTAGAAAGCCGACGCGAGCACGCGAGGTATTCCGAACGGAGTGACAGCCGATGCCATCGTGCCCTACGAGGTGACGGGCGGTACGGTGGAGTTTTCTTGGATGAACCGAGATGCTAGCCAGGGCTTTGACTCAGAGGCGTGCGCTCAATGTTCGTGGCTGTCTTCGAAGACTCAAATTGATCGATCAAGGCAGACTGACGTTGCAGATAGGGAAACACAGGGAAACTAAGGGACGCTTGGCCAGATTTAGATGAACACTACCGATTTCGAGATCCGTTTCACACACAGGAAATAGACTAGCAGTCCACTTGATCAAGTGGTTGATCATGCACGGCCTGAGTAGACGACTTGGGTGTGACATTACTGCCAGTTAGAGTTAAACAGCAGCGTTCAAGACAAACTTCTTTTTGGCTTGGAGCAGGTCATCTTGAAGCTGAAGAGCAAAGCACTATAGTTAGTACTTGGGTGCTGGGGCGAAGCTGACATGCGAGGGTAGGCTGAGGCTTCCCTTGTTGCTTTCACTGCGGAATCAATCCACTGAAGGTTCGTCGTTTGGGGTGGTGGTGACGTTCCTGAAGTTTCTGGATCTTCGTGAGGGGAAACAAAGATCCCGGATGCCACTCCGTAAATGAGTGAGTAGAAGTGCACCACACTTGGTGACGGTGGCACCTTGAACACGCGCACTGGATTCAAACGCCCCTGCTGGCTGCATCGGCTTTGTACGTCGAGACGTTCAAAGTCTAACAAGTGAAAGTCTAAGCTGAAGCGGACAGACCTGTAACACGAACACGTTGACTCTTTATTGCATCGCCCACCAGACTGGACATGCTGCGACAGGAATCCAGTTGGATACCACCACAGTGCACTCGGCGGCGCTCAGAATGTCCGTTAGTGGCCACGAGATTTAGTACGACGGACGTGGACTGACGCACTCGTTCTTGGGCGCGTTCATTCACTCTGGGGCTTCGAGCGTCTTGCCGCTGAGAGTAGACGAACTTGATTCATTTGGCTCCACCATTGGCTGCCGCCGCCCACAGCAAGTGCAACTGCACGGCTCAGGTTCACGCGCTCGCACTCTCTGCTGATTCTAGAGCTACTGAGAGGTACTGAAGAAGCACTCTCAGTCCAAATGTCAGTCCCGAGATTCGCAACCTCTCTCTCCCCCAGCGAGTACAAGGAAATGCGATTATGAATGGGTGTTTGCGTTCTCTCAGGACGCACGGCGTGTCACCCCTACTCAATCACCATCAGTCAGTCCTTGAGGCCACTTGAAGATCGGAGACTTTGAGATTGAACGTTGAAGGTGATTGCTCTTGTCCTCTTGCCGTCCTGGTTGAGTGAATGATTGAGTGATTGAGCTTTTGAGCGAGTGGCGAACCGAGAAGAGAGATCACTCGATGAGCGCGAGACGGAAGCGCGTCGCGATTACGCGGCACGATGCGCACTCGGTTGACTATTGTATTGAGGCAGTGCTTCTCTTGAAAATTTGAGATACAACGATGAAAAATAGGAAATGCATTCGTCAAATTCGTGTTGCCATCACCCTCAAAATAGTCGCAAACCGAACACATGTTTGACAGCAAAAGAGCTTTCTATTTCTATTTACCCTATATAAAAAGATTAAATTCGATTGGAAGTGGTAATTCGACACTGAAATACCTCAGCTCCACCTGTTTAAATAGCTTTTTAATACAACTAAAAGGCTAGGTACTTATATTCAGAGGTGAGCGAACGAACGCGATCGCCAAAAAGCTCAGACTTGAAGTGCAACAAGCAAATTGGCCTTTTTGCGTCCCACCAAAAAAGGCAATTTGAGCGCCACAATAAATCAAGTGACGCAATCCCATCCAACAGCATATTCTCTCTTATTCCCACCCTCTCTCACCACATCAATCTCTTCCGCTGTTTGAAAGTTGAACCTTCCCAACAGCATACCGCGATCTGCTTCGCGAGTCAACTCCTCGTGATGCCCCTTTTTCAGTCGGCCATTCAGTCGAAAACAGTGGGATGCCCGCGCCAACGGACCCGCTCACTGGATTCCTGCCGCCTCGACCGTGATGTCGCCGTCGCCGCCGGCTGCATGAGTGAGAAAGTGAGCGAGCGAGCGTCTGTCCATTACGAGCTGCCCGCCTTCAGCCGCAGACTACACAGTCACTACCAGCAACAGTATCGTTGCAGACGACGGGACGGGGCTCATCGCGTCTCCGCCGTTCCGCTTCAGCTTGTGTGTGTGTGTTTCTTTCTTCTGTGAACGTGTCACGTCAAGAAGCTCAACGTCAACGTCAAGTGCGTACTGTAGAGAGCAGTGAGTGCGATCGGATTGGATCACGCGACTTGCCACTTGATCTTTTTCTTCCTGTGTCTCCGCCGCGTCTGGTTCAGCGGCAATTGCTTCTTCGCAGTGGATGACTGACGGACGGACAGGACGGCACGACAGACAGATCCTCTCAGAGACAGGCAGTCAGTCCACCAGTCGACCGATTCTCCAAGGCGATTCTCGCGACGCCAGTCTGGATTTCCCCTCGCGAGAGCATGCGGACGACGGCGTGGGCGTGGCGAGAGCGCCAGCGCCGACGCGGCGGCTGTAGGTTACTGTACAAGATCGCGTTGATACTACTGCTGAGTTTGCTGGTGATATTGCAGCAGAGTCCAAGTGGCGACAGTGGCAGTGGAGCCGTCCAAGCGGCAAGCACGGCCGAGTGCATGAACACCGGCAAAGCGCGTGCCACGAGCTTCCTCGATGGCGAGTGCGCGCCGAACGAGAGCTGCTCCGTGTGCGTCGTGGAGAACGACGCGGTCTCCTGTGGGGAGGAGATGGTCTGTCGCGTGCTCGTCATTGAAACAAACTCAACTACAGGGTCAGCAATAGCAGCAGAGAGTGAGCGGAATATCAAGATCGAGGAGCAGTGGATACTGGTACCGATCTCCACTAACAGCTCCACGCTCGAAGAGACCACGGCGAACTCGACCTCTCATGCACAGGAGTACGCCAAACTGCTCTCAAGTGGCCACTTGTAAGTCGCTTCGTACCTGGCTCCTGTGTGCTGTGATGGTGCTACTGGAGTGAGACTGACTGAGCCATTGCTGTCTGCCTCTAGGACCATTGACGGCTGGGGCGTGGTCGACGGGAAGCCCAACATGACACTCGCGTTCTCGGACCAGTTGCTCGCGGGATTCAGTGACCTGAGCGTTTTGTGAGTAAAATTATAATGTTGAATCGTATCCCTCGTACAGCAATCCAGTTTCTAACCTCTACACCTGAACAGAAAGCTGCGCAATCTGAGTCTCCAGTACATCCAACTGCCAGCTCTCCCACAGCTCCACACTCTGTAAGACCAAAATGCTCGTGTTATGAAGTGTCCAAACGTGATTTTGTTTCTAACATCTCATCCACCAATTCAATTTGCAGTGACCTCAGTGGCGACGGGCTCATGGTGCTCGACCCCGTGCTCTCGCGCAGTGTGTTTGCGAAATCCACACAACCACAGCTCACGCTTTCGCTCCAGCACAACATGCTGATCGAAATCCCGTCCATCGTGTACGACATGCCGGCTCTGCGCGTCCTCCAGCTGCAGCACAACGCGATCAAGAAGCAGCGGCTCTCGCCCGCACAGTTCGCGTTTCTCTCGACCCAACTGACGAAGCTCGAGGTCGATGCCGATGCGTTCCAGACCGCGGGGTGCGATGGCAAACTCGTGACGTTCCAGTCCAACCCGAGCATCTCAATCTGCGATCCAGCGCTGTGGGTCGATCTTCCGTCAAATGGAGACTCATCCTCGTCGACACAAAACCAGAAGAGCAACGAGGCAGACGACTCGTCAGGCAACTGGCCGGTCTGGCTCGGAGGCATCGGCACATTCGTGGTGATCGCTGCAGCTGTTGCCTGTGCACTCTCACGGAAAGAGACGCTGAAACAAATGATCCAAAGACGCCGCTTGGACTCACGCGCGCAGGATCAGCAGGGAGGGGATGTGGCGATCTTCCGTGATAACATCCAGCAGCAGAGCGACGCCGAGTGCTATCGCATGTTCCAAGACGCGAAGGTCAGCGACACCTCGACGCTCTCAGTGAACGAGCAGATGTTCGAGTCCTGGCGACGCGATCCTCGACTCATCGTGTTAATTCGACCGCTGGGCTCGAAAGGTCAGAAATCGCTCACCTGGTTCGGAACCTACCGCGAGGACAACGTTGTCGTCAAGACACTGCCGAACAATCCCTCAGAGTTCGATCGAACGCTATTCACGCTGGACATGAAGACCATCGCGCGCTTCTCACACCCGAACGTGATTCGCTTCCGAGGAGTCGCGTGGAGCAAAGAGACTGGTATGCAGGCGCTGCTCGAGTACATGGACCGAGGCGACTTGCAGACGTACATTGCAATGTCACGTGGAGGTGGCGGCAACAGTGGGGGTGGTGGTGTCACTAGCAACAACGCATTCGCTGGTGGCTTGGGTCGACCGCCTGCGCTCGCGTGTTGGTGGGGCACGCGGCTATTAGATATCGCCCTGGATGTTGCCCAGGCGCTGCTGTACATGCACACGATGAAGCGTGCGAGCCATGGAGCGCTGACATCGCGTCACGTGCTGCTGAACCACGAGTACAGCGCCAAGCTGTCGAACTTTATGTTTGTCAAGTCGCTCGCTGAGTACGGTGTTCCCCCTCCTGCCTCACCCCAGTCTGAGCCCAGTCGTATCGCTTTCAAATCTTGCTCGGAGGTCGTGCGGTGGACAGCACCTGAAGTGCTGAGCAGTAGTTCGTCGTCACCCAGTGGTGGTGGTGGCAGTGCGTCACTGGCGTCGGAGGCTGTGGATATATATTCGTTTGGGATCATTCTGTCTGAGTTGGACACATTAGAGTTCCCTTTCGAGCGAGCGCAGCGTGAGAACAAGTGGAGCGAAGCGCAGCTTCTCGAGCAGCTCGTCGGGGGAACTCTCAAGCCGTCAGTGTCGCAGGCGTGCCCAGCGGCAGCGAGAGAACTCATGTTCGCATGCCTGGCAAAGGACCCGTGCGAGCGACCGACAGCAGCGACGGTGGTGCAGACGCTGCGTGAACTCACAGCTGAGATCGACCGCGAGTCTTCCATCACTGCTAGCTTCTTGGAGTCCGAGCAGGCGACAATAGCGGCGCCGTCTGGTCCGTTGGTGAGATGATGGAAAAGGTAGAGTTTTTGAATTATTTATTGTGGGTTTTCGTTGTGTAATCCAGGCAAAGGTGAGTGATCGAAGGTATGGTAAAAGTGAAATGATAAGTAAATATTAATGTAAGTAGTTGCAGCATACTCTTCTTGTTACGCTGAAGCCACGTCTTTTCACTCATTGGTCTCTATTGTGGTGGAAGGCTGAAACTCTCGGCTGTGTCTTCGTGACCAGAAACTGAACCACCGCGTCGCACTTCCACAGTGCTGCCTGCTGCATGAGCGAGTCGAGAATGAGCGTATCCTTCGACGTCACTTGGCAAAACTTCTCATGCAAATGCACGAGCACGTCCAGATTGTTGTTCTTGGCTGCTTGGAACTGTACTCGCGCTCGAGCTGCGCGTTCAAGAACTCAACGATCGTGAAGTGGCCGTTCGCCGCAGCGTCGATCATCGCACTGGCAGAGAACCCCTCGTTTCGCTCGCAGTGCAGGAACTTGAGCATTTCAAAGTGGCCGTTGCGCGCAGCTCCGTCCATCGCGGCTTCTGTGCAGCCCTCGGCTCGGTTCACGTGCAAGAACTTGACGATGTCCAGGTGTCCGTGTGCTGCTGCCTGATCCAAGACGTCAGTGGTCCATTCGCCAGGCTGCTGCTCGTGAAGGAATTGGAGAACTTCCAGGTGACCGTTTGCCGCAGCTGCGCTCAGCGCTTGCGTTGAGAAACGCTTCTCTTCTTGGTGCTTCTCGTGGAGATACTGAACGACAGGCAAGTTGCCACAGGCAACCGCTTCCTCAGCAGCGCAGCACAGAGGACGCTCTTCGCATAGCTGACCAAGAAAGCCCATGGGGTGCACTTGATCAAAAGCCCACGTCGAAGAGAAGGCTGTAGAATAATGAGACGTCGCCCACTGCAGCAGCTCCAGCGAGTGTCGTCCCAGCGCCTGTTGCGTGGACTTGAGAATCACTTCGCCCCGTACTTTTGGCCGATGTTCAACCAGCCACTTGGCGATATGGAGGTCGCCATTGACAAGCGCCATGTTCATCAGCATCGACGGTGGTTGGGGTTGCTGAGTGCAGTTGGGTCTCTGTTCTTGGTCTATGGTGTCTAGTGTCCAGGTGTCCACCCACGGAAGCAACTCGTAGAGCTGGTACTCCACCACATAGTGCAGCGCATCGTCCAGTCGCCACTTCTCGTTGCCTCGGTACGCCGGCGACTTGGAGATCTCGTACACCGCTTTCACGAGCGATGCGTCTCGACTCGCGCACGCCAGCTGGAGGAATTTGCCGCGTCTCGCGAGTATATGCTCCCACGGGATGCGGTTCTCCAAAGGCACTCCGTTCCATCGCAGCCAGAGCCACCCGACGTCGCTGCAGTCGCGCTCCATTTGCAGCAACACCGGCGGGATCTGGACCTCGGGTTCTGTGGTAGAGACTGGTCTGCTCACAGGGTTGGAAGTGAAAAGTGCGGTGGGCCTAAAAGCTGTGGTTTTGCGCACGCTCTTCTTGCTGTCAGCGGTTTTCAAAGGACTCGTGGTTTTGCACTGAACAAACCCCTTCTTGGCCAGCGGTGACATGGGTCGCAACTGGCTCTGTTGAGTCTTTTTGAGCGACTTCTCTGCCAGTCGTTGCGATCGCCGAAGCGCGAAAGCAATTAGTTTCATATGGCCATCTAGACCATCCTTCTTGAGCTTGTTGGTGAGTCGCTCGGATCGTCGCAGCGGAAAGACGACCTTGACTTGGTGCTTCTGATGGCTCTGCACAGGCGAAGAAGTAGCTTTCGTGCGCTTCAGTCGAAGGCGTTCCGATCGTCGCAGTTGAGTGGGAGTGGCTGTCATGCTGCCGTGTAATTGGGAAATGGATTAACAGCGAAGCAGCCAAGCTCCAAAAGTAGTAAAGAGCGCACTCCAACAAAAAGCTCTCCACCTGGTCTTCGCTTCCAAAGTGGTATCGACCATCACTCACCACAAATTGCATCAAACGACCACCACTCATGCTAGTCAACCGAAACGAACTGCTGCTGGCTGTTCGTTCGTTATCTCCCCCACGTCGCACATTCTCACTTGCTCGTCCAGTCCGATTTCTTGAAAATGCGCGAGCGCTGGCGTTGAGTCAATCACACGTCAGTCTGTTGTTGCTGTTCTCTACCATGCTGGATTGGCCGGTTCTTGTCGGAGACGACTATGCGGTCACGAGTATTCACGACAGTGTGTGGACGCGACAACATCAGAGCTATTGAGCTCATTGGGCTTTGCCAATCCGAAGTTTGCGCGAATGAACGGGAAATCTTGTGTGGCAGGCGTGGCGGATGTCATCTTCCGCCTGGACACGCTAAATCCGGGAGTGCTTCGTCTTACTTCTACGGGGTTACCGTCACGGTGGGATGCAGTTCTCAGAGTATCGCCATTCGGGTTCAGCTCAGCAGCCTCAGTGATCTCGGTGATCTCGTTCGTATCTCGATATTCACACTCGAGACACCAACCGAGTGGATTCCAATACAAGAACGCGAACTTCAGCGCCGCATGTGTGGCGA
>JALBZD010000736.1:0-17513 GCA_038050675.1 Globisporangium cylindrosporum | reverse complement strand
CCGTGACCATGGGCACGGCTCCGCGCATGCTCAAGCCAGAGGACCGTGAGTCGGGCGGCGCGCTCATGGTGTGGTTCCTCTTCCTCGGTATCGCTGGCGGCTCGACCCTGGGCTACGTCATCGGCGACCAGCACTGGTTCGGCCTGTAAGCAGTGTGATGCTTTTGCTGAGCTTGTTGCCTCCCGTCTCGTCACGCACGAGGCGGCTCCTTTCGATACTGTATATCCAGTACTACTAGATATGATGATGACTCGAGCAGCCTTTTAGGAGTTCATAATTTGTTTGTGGATAAATAAAAAACTGTTTTGTACTTCGAAGCTCATGGATGTTTTTGAGGTGTTGAGTGGTGGCGTGGATGTCGCTAGAGTCTGAGGCAAGAGGACTAACGTTAGGGCGTAAGCTTTTGCTTTATACTCACAAGCAAGCGAGTGAGTGCCTTGGCATGGATCGAGCGGAACGGATCCTTGGTGGCCATTGAGAATGGATCTATAATAGTACAAATTGATGAGCAGGTGGCCAGGTATATCAATGGCAGGTAACGAAAACAATGAGTCAGCTGACTGCGTCTACAAGCGATGCCATCCGCGTGTTGATGCTCCCTCCGCCCCTACCGCTTAGAACCAAACGGAACAGTCAGATATCTTCCTAACAGCGAACTCAGTCAATCCATCGCATCGCTTGTCTCTGTTCTGTTACTTCCATGTCGAGTAAGTCCCCTGTGGCAGACACATCCATCTCTGTATGTATGGCTCTTTCGAACGGTTATAAAGATCGAATAATACGGTCTGTTGTTGGGTTGATGATGAAGTTTGCTTGCTGAACGAGATTGCAGGTGAAATGAAGCAGGTGAATGAGAGTAACGCTCGCGTGTACGGTTAACTAACAGTGAGCTCTTTGTGAAAATGTGAAGAGTGATAATGCTGGGAGAGGTAATACGAGTTTGGTTCTAGCGATGAGAACATCGTGATTATGAAAATTACTGTCGAAAAATAGCTTCTTCTTTGATGATACCTTGTGAAGCTGCTTTATGTGGATTTCTTCTTCTTAGTGGTGGGCTTCTTCTCGGTTGCCTGCGCCTGCGCGCGCTTCTTGATGTTCACAAACGCCTTGTCCTGCTCCGGCACCTCGTCCTCTTCGCTCACGAGGTCCATCTTGAGCTCCTGGCGGTTGCCGAACGTGAGCGCCACGTACACCTTGACCTGGATCTTGTCAAACACCTGCAGCTGGCGTCGGTTTTGCTTCACAAGCGTCAGGATGTGCTTCTCGCCGTCGAACACCACCACTTGGTCGTCCTCCTGCTCGTCCTTGTCACACAGGAAGATCATGCCTTCGATGCCGAAGCGCGGCAGCAGCACGCCCACGCCGTTGTTCTTCACCTTGGTGATCACCGCGTCCGTTGTCGTCGGGAACTGCTGGAAGTACAACAGCGTGTGCAGACTCACGGACGCACGACCCGCAAGCTGCGCAGCGTGGTGGCGTCGGTTGAGCTGCTCGCTGATCTCGTGTAGGTGCGACTTGTTCTCCAGGTAGCTCGGTAGTGGGGCGACGCCGATCGCCGCGGCTAGCAGCCGGTGCACCACCACGTCCGCATACCGACGGATCGGCGACGTGAAGTGCGTGTAGATCGGCGCCGCGAGTCCGTAGTGGTGGAATTCCTTCGGCGTGACCTCACCCGAGCTGAAATAGTTGGCCGGCATCATGCAGCGGGTACACAGGATACGCAGCAGCTTGTTGAAGTACGGGTTCTTGTTGCTTTTGTCAGAGCTCTCCTGGGTCTGTGCGGCGTCGAGCGAGTCCTGCAGCTGCTTGGAACTGTCCACGTGCAGCTCCACGCCCACGGCCTTCGCCTGGCTGCAGAGCAGGTCGAACTGGCGCTTGGACGGCGCCGGGTGGCGACGCAGCATGGAGAACGTCGGGAAGTGGCGCACGATCTTCTTTGCGACTGTGATGTTCGCCAGCAGCATGAACTCCTCCACCAGCGCGTTCGTGTCCCGCAGCGCGTACATCTGCACGTCCAGCGGGTTCTGCGTCTCCGTATCCAGCACGAAGCGCACCTCGGGCGACGCGAGCGTCAGTGCACCCGCCTGGATGCGCTTGGCGCGCAGGCGCGTCGCGATCACGTTTAGCGTCTTGACGCCGGCGCCGAGCAGCTGCTTGCGCGCGTGCTCCTTGTCGTTCTTCTTCTCGCTGTCCTTCGCCTGCTGCTTGTCCTCGTGACCCAGCACGCAGCCGGCCTCTGGGTCGTCCAGGAACACCTGCGCCTCCTGGTATGACAGCGATGCGACCGAGCGAATGATGCTCTTGCAGAACGACACATCCACGATCTGCACCTCGTTGTCGCCCACGAGCTGCATCTCCCAGAGCACGCTGAACGCAAAGTGGTCCTCCGTCGACGTGAGCGAGCAGAGCTTGGTCGTGAGCAGACCCGGGAGCATGTCCAGACGTCGGTCCACGAGGTACGTCGACGTGCCGCGGTCCGCCGCCTCCTCGTCCAGCGCGCAGCCCGGGGCCACAAAGTGCGTCACGTCGGCGATATGCACGCCTACTTGCAGGTTGCCGTTCGGCAGCATCGACACATGCAGCGCGTCGTCAATGTCCTTGCAGTTCGGTGGGTCAATGCTCATGACCGGCAGTCCGCGCAGGTCGCGACGCCCCGTCGAGTTCTCCTCCGTAATCTTCCAGTCCTCTGCAGGCAGACAGCGCATCACTTCGTCGCTGAACTGGTCCGTCGGGATGTCGTGCTCAATCAGTAGCACGTTCGTCTCGGTCTCCTTGTCACCGATCACGCCCAGCGTGCGTACGTAGTGGCCGAGTGGGAATTTGCTGTCGGCCGGCCACGAGTCAATCGCCACAAGGATACGCTTATCCATGAGCGTGTCCTGCTGACGGGTCTGGATCTTGATCTTCGGGATCTTGCGGTCGATCGGCACGAACAGGCAGTGCGACGAGTGCACGGCCCCCGCGGTTCTCGGAGGCTCGAGCGAGCCGCAGAACTTGCGCCAGTTGCGCTGGATGATGCCCACCACCTTGCCGGCAGGCTTGACGCTCAACGTGAGGTCACTCTGAATGAGCGCAGCCTGTTCCACTGACACGGTCGGCTCCGCGACGCCGATCTCTTCCGGTCGCTCGTCCTCCTCCTTCTCCTGTTCAAGATCCTCATCTTCTTCCAGGGCTTCTGCTGCGGCAGTGCCACTGGCAGCGAACGAGTCCGACGCCTTCTTCCACTGCGACTTTGGGAGCAACTGGATCGCAACCACATCGCCGTCGATCGCGCGGTTGATGTGCTCGCGGCCTTGGATCAGCACTGGCACCTTGACGTCTCCCACACCGTGGATCAGAACGTGGCATTCCAAAGTGTGGTCGCGATTGCAACGGATGACGCCCTGAAAGAACCGCTTGTTCTTGATGCCCGCCAACACTTCCGACATCTTCAGGTGTTCAGGGTACAGCGTCTTGCGCTTCTTGCTGCTGCTCACGCCTTCGCTGGACGCAGCACTCGGCTCAGTCGCAGTGGTCGACATCAAATCACGCAGCTCTGGGCATTCCTTCTCGATTGGTCGCAGGAACTCCTCGATCGTTGTGCCGTGCTTCACGCCGTGACGCTCGGCGTTCGTGAGATCTTCCGCATTGTTTGCAACAAACAGCACCTTCACATCGCGACGCTGGAGTTCCAGCAAGTGGCTCGTGTACCACTTGTACGCGACAGCGACAGCACGCCGGTTGCGCTCTTCGTCGGTCTCCAACTGGTTGTCTTCGCCCGAGGTCTCGCCCTCTGCGCTGCTGCTTGGATCGGCCGGCAGCTTGCGCTTCTTCTGCACGTAGCTCACGCGGTGGTGCTCGTTCGCAAACACGACGAAGCGTCTATCTGGGTTCATAATGAGCGCGCGCAAGCGATTGTACACGCCCAGGTCGTGGCGCTTGACAAACTCCCACACGGTCTCGAGGATTATGATGTCGGCGAACACCTCGACGTCCATGTGCTTCTTACGCGTGGAGAATTCAAGCACGTCCATCTGGTGCAACACCACCTCCATCGACGGCAGCACGTACACGCCGTTGTGTGGCGTCGTGGACAGGATCGACTTGGTCATCCCCATGACGCGCGACGACGCTGTGGTGTCATTCTCCGAGACGCAGAGCGAGCAGCTGGGCACCGAACAGCTCAGGTCGTCGCGCAGGTATCGCTCCTTGACCGTGCGGATGATCTTGCCGCGCTTTGTGGCGAAGTTCTTCTCGTCCACGCACCACAGCAGCGTGTTCTCGTTGCCAGCAGCCCCCACAGCAGCGGTGTCTTCGTCGTCGTACCTGTCCATCATGTTCGTTCTCAGCTCTTGGCACCTGCTTGTGTGTGTGTGCCTTTTTGGTGAGCCAGCAGCTCATGGCCATTGGACGCCAGCACTTTCGCAATGACGATGATTTCAGCCAATCGCTAGCTGTATCAAAAAATTATCCAATGACAATGGGTACTGGAACTGATTTGAACGAATCAACGTGCGGAAGGGTATTTTTCATAATAATGACAAAGCAAGCTGCAAATAGTGACTTATATTGTGGATTTTAGTATTCCCTGTCAGAACTGATTATGGGGCAAGCTGCTTATCGATTTTGGGAGGGAAAACGCGGACAGAAAGCGCGTGTGCCAAGTTTTGAAAAGCGAATAGAAAGCGGAAATGGTAACGCAGGGGCGAGAGAACGCCGCGCGCGCGGACACAGATGCCGCGTCTACGCTGCGAAGAGACGCGTTCAACTCCAGTCAGGAAGACGTGCATGACTTCCGACAACATTCTGACACCAATCGCGGCGCAAACAGTCTGCAAAGAGGTGCGCTATTGGGACTCAGTAAATGTGTCGAAGATGAAGAGGCCACTTTGCAGATGGCTGATACACTAGCGTGCATTCCTTTCTCTATTGTGTCCAACACCTGCAACAGCAGCAAGCACGTCGTCGCTGTTCGCAAAGCCCGCTAGCGTGCCTTTCTCCAGGAATGTGTCGTCGCGGATCCCTCGTTTCGCGTTAGGGTCACAGAGGGAGAGTGAAAGCGCGCCAGGGTCGCCTCAGCTGCTGTCGTTTACCTCGGCAGAACCGCCGTCCAGTGTTGCGTCGACGACAGAGAGCGTGTCCAGCAACCGGACGTTTGGGATTCGAGCGATAGACAATGGGACGCCATCGCGCTTGGCGCAGTTCCGGACGAAAAACTGGCTGCGAGACATCGGGAAGAAACGAGCGCTCGAGACAGGCGATGGCACAGCGCACCCGCCCAAGCGCCGCGCAGTCACGTCGCTGTTTTCCGACGAGCCCAGACGAGTATTTGTATCAGTGGATGGTGGTGATGGTGGTGAGGATGACGGTGATATGGGTGATTTCGGTGGTGACGCGTATCAGGATCGTTATTCTGACACGCTGTCGGTCGTCAGCTACGGCATACGGTCGGCGTCCCAGTCGTCTTCCTCTACGGGCAGCTATGAAGACACGCGGCTGAGACTACAGCAGGAGATCAAGGTTGGTAAGTGTCTCGAACAGGACCTGACGCGAGACAACGCGCGCATGAAGCTCAAGATGGACAGTCTGCGAGACGACATCGACTACTACTACGAGCTGCTCGCCAGGATTGAAACAGTTGCGCTGAATGCGTGGAGTCAAGCCTCACATCCAGATGGCGGCAACGCCTCTAAGAACGTGAGCATTATTAACCTCGCAGAAGCGGTCCAACACATCATCAGTGCTCCGAAATCTGACAGAAATGCGGCGATTGGCGGAGAGAAATGAGCACTAGGTGCATTTATTGGCACTGAAAAGCCAACCCGTGAAATCCGAATTCATCGAGATTTGATCCGCCACAATGTGTATAGCGTAGAATGGGGACAGCACACCGAGTTCTGCCGGCGGTATTGTAGTGTGTGTGTGGCGGTTGAATTGGGGGATTAGGCCGGATGGTCACTCGAGCAGGATCGGCGCTCCATCCAGAAGCGTTGAATCGAGGCAACTAGAGCAGTCCACCGAGCTTTCAGCTAGCCAGATTCAATGGTGTTATGGGAGTACGGCAACTGATATCATCGGACGTGGAATAAATCAAGCAGCAAGAGCTCCATCTAACCTTATCAGCGCCTCGGTCACTCGCGGTACCAGGTATTTGCATTCAACCATGACGTTAATGGCGCTTGGCATGAATACGACGCTCCTTTGCAAATTGACGTGGATGTGTTCTGTCAAAGTTGGTTTGAGTAGAAAGCTGTCGACCTGAGAATGTTGGCGTGGCGCGAGGAGGATCGGAGCTGCTCGCACGTGAGTGAACAAAAGGAGAGCGAGTGATATCAAACTATGCCAGCTAACAGTCTCGTTTCAGCTTTGATCACAGCTGCTGGCTGCTCCAGGTGCGACAAAAACAACGCAGTGAGGCTTCCTTCGTGCTTCAGCCACAGTGGATCAGCTGCGACTATTTTACGCGGAAGGAGCGAACGTAGCCGAGCAACCTCAAGCCCTGGTCTCCGTGTTGTAGTCGGTGACAGTGTCTCGCGGAAGCAGCAGCACTTTCTGCGGGTTCCGAATCGACTGATAGTAACCAAGCCAGGCACCGCCACCAGCGCAGATGTAGCACAAGTGGTAAAGTGGATCGCTCATGCACACGATGTTGATCAGCGCGACATTGGCGTCGTGAGCGTCCTCTCGCTGGTGCAGCTTCTCCATCTAGGACTGAGGCAACTCAAACGCGCTGGCATTCATGAGGATTGTCGGTGAGATAGCGATAATGGTGCCCGATACGAAATCGCGAACTTGCGACAGCTTCAGACTCGACTTTTTAACGGCACAAGCCTCGTGTGAAACGATTGCAGCGAGATTCTGGACGGAATCGTCGACCGTTTGAGCGGCGGGGATGAAGTAGTAGTCGCTGCTCCAGCGCACGCACATGGCGAGGATCGGCCAGATGATTCCAGCTGAGTACGTCACGGGGCTCTTTGCGCGAAGTACCCATGGCGACGCCTTCGTCTTTGTACGCACACCCGTGTACCTTGAGAATTCCAGCGAGAAGTTGCGCAGGAACACAATTGTGAAAGCCACCGCTAGCAGGAAGCAGAAGAACTTGGTATCAACGAGGACCCCTCCAAGCTGCGTGTTGCCGCTCCCTCGATGACCGAACTGGTACCGGAATTTGATTTCCTGCTGTGCTGCTGACTGCCCCATTTCGAAGACCGAGTGGGCTTTGGTCCATCGGAACTTTGTCAACCGGAATTGCGCCAAAGTGGTCAGACACGATAATCCACCAAGAAAGAACTCTGGGATCCCAAGGATCCCCCCACTGGGTACCACTTTAGCTGCCGCCGGGTGGTTGCGATTGCCACGACACCATAGAGTGTTGCTGCGAATACCCACACGTTGCACATCTGGGTGAATGCGACGAGGCAAAACTCTTGGAAGTGCAACGTGAAGACCCTTTCCTGGGTCGTGAATTTCTTGGAGAGGATCTCGTAAGTGATCGGCGCGTCGATTAGATACGCACAGGTGTAGCAGAGGATTGGAAACGGGCACTCGAAGATGACAGACTACATCGGCATCCGCATGAACAAGATGGAAGCTTTTCTCAGGCGCGTGACGACACCATTGTTCTTTGGCTGAATGCGGTAGCAGAAGAGCAGCAGCATACCGAAGTGAAGATAGAAATACACTTGTCCGCTGATCCGGAGCGTCGAGACGACTCGATACCATTGCAGCACATCAGACACGACCAACCCGATCTGGTATCGGTATTCGTCAACAAACACAGTCTCACACATATCTGTCTGGGTGGTGAGATTGCATTGGCGCGCACGGATAATTGTCGCGACGTCGGACTTCTGAACTCCTGCGAGGCTGACCCCTCCGATGCAGCGCTGCTGATCTTCCTGACTCTCCAAGATTGTCAAGCCGACTCGCATGCCTGGGTACTTTCGCTCGACTTCGCGCAGCCTTCTGACAGTGTGAGCAGGCACGAGTCCAATTTCCTGGCACTTTTTGTCTCTTTTCGGACACGAGCGGCGGAAATTGGTCCATAGCTCGCGGTAGGAGAAAGGATGCACGATGTGGATTCCAACGTAAATGCTGCTGGCAACGCTTTCTTGCTGAAGAAACTCCAGAGGGTAGTAGATCACTTGGTCCGTGTGCCAGATCTTCTTCACGAAGAGTTGCGGGATCAAGTAATGATGCAGGCGGTCGAGGAACGAGCTCTTGGTTCGCAGAATCAAGCTCGTGGGTTCTGCTCTGTAGCTCCTGGCGATAGAGGTGCTCCTGTCTCTCCAAAATTTGCGCTTTCCGTACTCTGACGTCGCATTCACGATCGAGTCAAGCATACTGAAGACAGTGGTTCCAGACAGAGTCTCCCCCGTGCAGCGTTCGCGATACATCATGCGAGGTGGGAAAGTGTCGAGCTGGAAGAACTCAGCAAACGCTCTCCAACTGACAGACGTGCTGTCGTATTTATAGCTCCAGACTTTCCCCGTCGCATTGCTCGCGGTTGCCTTGGTCAACTTCTGCACCGAGTAGTGCCACGGACCGAAGGACTGAAGCACGTCAGGCTCGACCATCAGGAACTTTGACGAGAAATTGCGGAACCCCAGTCCAGATCGCGATACATCGGAGCACACGAGCGCCAGCGATGCAAAGCCGATGAAGCGTAGTCAGGAGAACGGCAGGTTGTTGCTGAAGATTTGATTTCGACTCTTACACTGGCGTTTGTGAGTTGCTTCGATGAGCTCGGCAACGGAACTGGCATCATCGCCACATCGACTGTAGGTTACAGCGGATAATACCTGCAGCTGCTCTTGTTGGAGTGCGTGCACCCCCGGTCGTCGGCATTTCCACACTGGGTGTCGAGTGAGAACGAGCTACTGCGTGGCTGTCCTGCGTGGCGTCTGAGAGCGCCATCTTGACGAAAATGGAGTGATGTGATGCTGACGGCGTCTATAGTGCTTGTCGAAATCTAAAAGTGTTCGCCAAACGATCGAAGCTGGAGCTATTTGCGTTGTAAAGTCGCTGTTTTAGCACTACAAGTGGATCGTCATGAGTTGCTCCCTTGGTTGTCCAGAACGCAGCGCTTGGTTCCCTCCCGCTCGAGATAGCCAAGTGTGCAACATATCTCGCACTGACCAACAAGGGTTAGTAGATAGTGATGAGAGAAGGAAGGATCCTGCTGTTGTGTCTCCATTTCCCGACAGCTCTGAATATAATACAGCGGTAACAACACATTGATAAGAGTAGCAGACTTGGAGTAATTGTAGCAGAAACTTGAAAATGATTGACCAAACTATGCAACTCGATCCTGCAAGAAGAACCAACCAACCTCCTGGCGCAATTTAGACTTGAAACTCGATGTGGCCATACTGACGAGCGCTAGAAGCGCGAGGGATTAATTAAGAACCTGTCGCACTATAGAACGTGCAGTAGCGAGGCGGCGGCGTCAACCTGATGACCCCACCGCGATCCCCTGGCACTGCAGTGAACACCATGAACCTACACCAGCTGCTGCTGCGGTCAAATTGACTATTCCAGTTGTTTGAAAGATACCAAGTGATTCTGGAAGCGTTGAATGCTTCTTGCTGATTGCTGGCCATCAACATTCTCTCCGTTGTTCGTCTACGTGTTCCGTCATCGAGGAGATCCGCCGTAAACTTATCGAACCACCCACCCACAACCGCCACCTTGAAATCCCATCACTTACGCAACGTTACAGAAGTGCGGAACACCACTTTTGCTCACTCGCTCACGTTCACCACAATCTCAAACCTACACCTTGTTGTGCTCCAGTTGGTCGAGTCGGAAGAGGTGAACGGACGGACGTCTCGGAAATGACGACGGAGCCGTAAGACAGACAGACAGAGGGTGGAACGAAATGCATTGATACTGTACACACTCCTGGCAATACCACAGAGCTGACTACTGTATTGCTCTACGCTATGGCATGGCATGGCATGGGGCTCCAAAGGCAAGCAAGACACTTCGCAAGCTGCGATTACGGTGGCACCAAGAAGTGCAACTGTCCACGTGACGTGGCCGACCACCGCCAGTGTTCACTGGTTTACGCGATCGTAATCTTCCCAAAACTGGGAAGATTACGGGGTCATGTAAGTCAGAACGAGATCCTACCATACAACATAAATGAGGTGAGCGTGTCTCAGCTTGCTCTGTAGAATTTGACCAAATGTATCAAATTCAAATCTATTGAACAAAATAATTGAAAGAGTGTGTGCGTTTAGTGAGTTGACAAATGGATTTTTGTGAATGTCTGCCAGGACACGCTTCATAATCACACGATCGGTCATCACTCGCATGCTTCTCACTTGCTGCAATGAGCCCAGCGCCAGCACACAGCAACGGTGAGTCAGCTGAACTGCACCGAGTCCGATACTGGCTGTGATGACGACGGTGAGACGACCGAGACAAGTCGCATTTTGCATGGAGCGCGACATGGGACGAGAGTTCGCTCTGGGCATAGAGATTCGCACACCCACTTCCTTACAACAAATACTAGCCTACAACAACAGGTGTATCCGATATGGCAAGTGCACTCACTGTACATGGCGCCATGTGCGACTTGCGAAACATCTGGATAGAGGGCAGCTCACAATTGAAAGTTCCCGTTCGTCGGTACATCAACACACAGTGACACAATGGACAGACTTGGGCACCTCGAGAATTACGCCTTCGTGGAGCAGAGGGACTTGGACGAGTTTACAATCGCGGAGGACGAGCCGCTCCTGCTCAATGAGACGGTGGCTACAATGAACTACGATGCCAACGAGTACCTCGAGCTGTTTGCGCCCCGGGATACAGAAGAAGAAGAAGAAGCGACGCCTGCTAATAGCTCGCCAGCGAAAACTACCCAGCGAAAGCGAACCTATGAGCAGCGCAAGGTACAGTTTGATGCGCAATCGACTCTGGCTGGTATATTGTGTGCTAACACGTACAGTACTTCGAGCTCACATCCATTCACTTCTGATTGCAGGACGAAATGGATACGCTCGCAAAGCAGATTCAGTTCCTGGAAGCCAAGCTCGACTACCTGAAGCACCGCGCTGGGATCCCAAGCGAGCAGAGCATCGCGCAGCAGACCATCAACAACATCATGCTCCGCGAAATGCTGAGGAACCAGCAGTATCTCGTCGCGGGACTGAAATCGAACATCGAGAGAGAAACCGTAAGTTCGATTGCGAGTACGCTCAGTCAGACACCGAGAGTATTGCACCGGTACAAATTGTCATTCTTTTGCCATGTTTGAACACAGAGCGAGCACGTGCTGAGCCCGATTTCAACGGCGATCCACCTCAAAGGTGACCCGGCCCAGCGCCGCGCGACACTCGAAGCAATGCGGTACCAGCAGCTACACGACGGCGCGCGGTTCATGGAGAAGCGCGCGCAGTTCAACTCCTCAGCTACGCGCTTCTCCGAGTCGACGCGATTCCAAAACGACCACGGCGACACGTTCGCTGTCACGTTCGACATCGTTCCGTTTCACCAAGCGAAGAGCGTCAAGCAGGTCTACGACGCCGTACTCTTCAACTGGTTTAACCTGGAAAACTGCATGGCGGAACTCTTCGGCGACGTCACCGTACGTGAGGAAAACGACACCGGCGACGAGAGCGTCTCGCAGCATCGACTCGTGCAGTTCAACCGCGATGGGATCGCCGTCGAGTCCAACTCTGTGCTCTTCTCCGAGTACAAGCAGCAGCAACAACAGTACCAGGGTTTGGAGCCCATGGAGGAAGCGATCTTCGTCAGCGATTTTGTCGACAAGGACGACTTGTATCCGTACCGTCCCCAGGAGCGCGTGCGCAAGGACATGACGTGCATCACGACTATCAAGGTGTACACCGCTTCTCCGGCTTTCAGCCAGCATGAAATGCATGACGGCGGTGGTGAGACCTCGATGAACGCTAAGCCCGTGGTCGTGCTCACCAGGTGGGTCCAGTCCAAGCTGCACAAGTGCGAGTTTGAGATCCTAGAAGACCAGTTCGTGGAGCTCACGGAGGACTCGAACCGCGCGAACGCGGCGTTGCTGAACGCCGTCTGCGCGTCGATTCGAATCACAGCATCTCCGTGAGCTGGGCTGACTGTGGAGGTCGGAGTCTAGGGCTTCAAGAGGCAAAGCCCTAGAGACGAGACACCTCTCCATCACGGCTCACCTTTGTATAATGCATACAAACACAAATAGGTAAGAAATGAACAGTTAATTACCTTTATAAAAATCATAAAGACAAATATAGAGAAGACAACTGAAATCAATAAAGGCGATGAGTAAATCAGCTCGATTATCAGCTACAAATTATAGAAGGGATTACTTTAAGGAATTCAACTTGACTTAGACTGTTAATAATATTACATTATTGTATAGAGGCTATATATGTTAGCCAACTTTTTATTAAATTAAATAGTCAATTTTGAAAAGCCTTTGCTTTGCTTGTCAGCGAGAACATGGGGATCAAAAGCGCTCGTCACTCACTGGCGAAGAAGCTGCCGATGGAGGTGTTCATGACCTCGCGACGGAGCGCGCGACGCATCGTCAAGAAACCCGCAGGAGGCAGCTGCGATGCCGACACGGTGCACAGCACCAGCGCTGACGCGAACGCACTGACCGACGCCGTACAACAGCCTGCCAAGCCACCCAAGCGCCGCAATCGCACGGCCGACGTTCGCAAGGTAGGTACAGTCCAACAAAACCCAAAACCCCTATGGGCTTCTTTGAAATTACGTACTCACCTAACGATCGTCCTGACGCCGAACACGCATACACAGCGCGAGATTGAGATGCTGAGCAAGAAGGCCAAGTATCTGGAGTCCAAGCTGGAGTTCTTCCGACATCGCATGGGGCTGCTCGATCAGTCGCAGCTCGCCCAGCGCGAGATCACCAACAACCTGCTGCGGGAGACCATGCGCAACCAGCAATACGCTATCGCGGGTCTCAGATCGGCGATGGCTGGTGACACGGTACGTGGAATCTTGTTTGATAACTTGGTTCCATTGTAACGAGGTTCCCTAACCTGAGATTTGCTGAATACTACTGTAGAGCGAGCACATTCCGAGCCCAGTGTCCAGCAGCATTTACCTTGGGATCGACCCGGAGCAGCGCCGCACCAAGCTGATCGCCATGAAGCACAAGAAGCTCTACGACGCGCGAAAGTTTTTGCAGAAGCGGATGCAGTTCATGGATCCGATCAAACCGTTTTCAGAATCCACACGGTTCAAGTCGGCGGATGGCGACATGTGCGCGTCCAAGTTCGACGTTATCCCTCTCTACGACGCGAAAAGCGTCCGTCAAGTGTACGACGCGCTCGTGTACTACGTTCTGAACCTGGAGATCTGCACCGCGGAGATCTATGGAGACGTCATGGTACGCGAGGAAGCCGACACTGGTGACGAAAGCATTTCGCACCATCGACTGGTCTTCGCCAAGAAACACGGCATTGAAGTGGAGACGAACAACGTCATCTTCTCTAAATACACCCCATACCCACCAGCCACAAGAGTTTCTAAGAAGGGCCAGGTTCTGTCTACGAAGGGTGGCTCAGCCTGCGCCAGTGAGGAAGAAGGACTGATCGTGACGGACTTTGTTGACGAAGACCTCATGTATCCGTATCGCACAGGCAGCCGCGTGCGCGACGACCTGACCAACATCTTCATGGTCCGGCTGCACAACCTCGAGTCACCAAGTGAGGTACCTGGAGAAGTGCGAGATAATCACGGGAATTGTGTCGTCGATGTAGATACTTTGGAAGACAAGCTGAGAAATCATGTGGTCGTACTGACCCGCTGGGTGCAAGCCAAGCTCCACTGCGGCAACCTTACGATTCGCGACGACCAACTCGTGGACCTCTGTGCTGCGGTCGACCGCGTGAACGACGCGATTCTCACGGCCGTGCGCGACGTGCTCGTGTCCCCACCCCCCGTTTTGAATGTACGAATGGCGGATAGGATGTGATGGATAATGGTGAGTACAGTGAATAACACCGAGGCAGTGGTGGGCATGATGCGACCCTGCACCACCATGAATCGACCTCATCGGAAGCTGATACAGTACCTGATACCCTTGACAACCTTGACGGCTTCGTCTGAACTTGAAGAGGGTGTTTGATTGCGTAAACACCAGCGTCATCATTCTCGTCAGATATCCTACCGCCATCCGCTCTTACTTCGACGAGATACGCCTACAGCAGTTGTGGAAAAGCCGTCGAGGCCCCAGCAACGAAACGAGAAGTGTCTCCGTAGCAATAGTGCCAATGAATGCCTGGAACGACGTCGTCACGAGCCCTTCGGACATCGCGAGTCATTCGCCCACCGGAACACCACCACCCAAGCGGAGACCACGGACCGCCGAAGTGCGCAGGGTATGAGCTGCTTTGCTACGCCCATTGTGGGCATCACCCATGCTGATATTGATCTTTATGTTGTGATATCTGCTTCATACAGGAGCAGATCGAGTCGCTGCAACAGGAGGCCAAGAACCTGGAGCACCAGGTCGAGTCGCTTCGGTTTCAGACCAACGGAGACAGCGACCAGGAGGGAAATCTCTACCAGTTAGTGCTCGAGAACGCACTGCTGCGCGAGTTTCTGCGCAACCAACGGTACCTGGTCGCGGGACTCAAGTCTGCGGTGGCGGTAGATATGGTGCGTGCATTCATCACTTCACAGTATAAACCCCATCGAGTGTCCATGGGTATGTATGTAGATCTCCTTCTAACCGGGCTTTGCTTGCGTCCGCTGTACAAGAGCGAGCACTTGGTGAGCCCTTTGTCAAGTACCATCTGCCTCGGCTCAGACCCTCTCGAGCGCCGCGCATCCCTGCTATCAATCAAGCCTCAGAAGATTTACTGCGCAAGACAGTACCTCGAATGGCGCACACAGTGCCTCGATATGACCAAGCGGTTCTCCGACACGAGCCAGTTCGAGACAACTGACAGAAACGTCTGTGCCTCCAAGTTTGATGTGGTGCCGCTCTACAACGCCACGAGCGTCAAGCAGGTGTACGACACAGTGCTGTTCCACTTTCTGAATGTGGAAATGAGCACAGCGGAGGTGAACGGCGATGTCATCGTGCGCGAGGAGACCGAGACGGGCGACGAGAGCGTCTCACAGAACCGGTTCTTATTCCTCAAGAAGGAGTATGGAGTCGACGTTGAGACCAACAACGCGATCTTTTGCGAGTACACATCAGTGAGAGACCATCTGGCGTCACTCTACTCCCCCGATTTAGGCGCGGAACAGAGCGACATAGGGGTGATGACGATTGACTTTGTGGACAAAGATGAGCTGTACCCGTATCGCCCCCTTGAACGCTTGCGTGACGACGTCACTGTAGCGTACATGGTGAAATCATACCGCATACCACCAAAGCCAATGGCTGGCCAGCTAGGAAGCGACGGTGGACAACAACAGGAAGTGGTGGTGCTCACCATGTGGGTGCAAGCCAAGTTCCACAGCTCACAGCACCATAACTTGCCTGAAGACACGCTGTTTGCGCTCCGAAGGGACTTGGACCGCGTCAGCGACGCCGTGCTCACGCTCGTGCAAGCCAAGTTTCAGTCCCCAGCTGCGCACTCACCAGTCCGTAGCTACACCCAGGAAGAAGAGTTAGAGGGACAGAGTAGCGATGCCTCGATACCAACCTGAGTGTGAACGATTGAATCAACACACTACTTTGAGCAGTATATGCCTGCTGGTAGTAAGAGAGTGCAACCGGAAATTGCTTTCTCCAGGTTTGCATACAACAGCAGCAACACGGGAAGTCCATTATCATCAGAAGCCTGCTACAGCACACCTAAATTTTTGTTTTTGAACGACGAGACGAGAAAGCAAGCGGCTGTGGTTGGTTTATTGAATGAGCGCAGCGGCTACCTTGCGGTCCGCGATGGCTGACTACTATAGTGTACTTCGAAGCACCACGTGTTATGCGGGGGCGACGGAATTTTAGCAGCTTCTCGAGAAAAAATGGTCGTGTTTCAACTTGCCACCTATGAAAATGATTGCGGCGCGCTGTAGCGCACCCTGCCGACGTGAACGTGAGTTTGCATTTTCAGTTAAATGTCTCGCCGGCCGACAGCCTGTGTGTCGGCAGGTCTGTTCTCTGGCCCTCCTAGGTACGGAGCCCAGAGCGGATTCTCCTCTGCTGTTCTTTTGGGTGAGACCGAGAAGATCCAGAGGCGGAGAAAATAGTTCATGATGACGGCGGAATGATGACTGCCGCTGGGCGTTGCGGTAGTCGTGGTGCGCTGTTTACGGCTGCTTGGAGGGCATCTCGGTGGACTCAAAGGCATAAACAGCAAGGACGGAGCGCACCAAAGGCGTAAACTCGGCAATCTTAGTGGATGGAAACCCTTGCGGGACTTTCATATTGTACCCGAATTCATCACGATCTACTCAACTCAAAATGACGAGCGATCAGATCGGATGACAACGACACTTTGAAGCTCCAGTAGCGTGCACTTCGGATGGAAGTACATATTATATGAATGGCCACCCAGGAATCAACTTCCGGTATGTAGTACACTGTCGTCGAAGTTGGTAGCTCCTCAATCTGCCTACGGTAATAGTTCAGGAGACTGACCAGTCCACCTGCCTGAGGTCGGAAAACCTGTGACGAAACCCAGGATGGAACACGAGACAACAGATCGAGAATCTCGACCTGTTGTTTTCGGTTATGTTGTTTCTTGGCTGTAAACGAGTTTCTTGGCTGTAAACGAGTTTCTCGTTTCGAACGCCCACGGACGTAATCCGAGTGGCATCATCTTGGCAATCATGGCAAGATGACGCCTTGTTGATTACTGACAAACTATTCCACCGCCAACAGGATCACGCATCTATCTACCGACTCACTCACTGGAGGGAGGCTCCGTGTTAGTATTCCTTTCTCTCGGGCCAAAGTACGCTAGGTGGCGCAAAGTCTACACCTAGGACTTCTCCAACCTCACAGTCATTTTTCAATGACTACACCTCCGCACACTGAGTAGTTGGCAAGAGTTCCATCGACACAATCGCAATATGCTCAACCCACAGGCCGCACTGAGTTCCTCAAAGGGGTGTCCTAGCGGCGAACCGTATTGTTCTTCGAGACTGACTGCCGACTTCACTGACCGTTCCTCGTTCTGGGATGCAGCGGCGGTGAAAACAGCGAGCTTGACTGCGAAGAGTATCCGCAGAGGAACCTCCAAACGGAAGCTCGTTTCGACCAAAGTCAAACGGAACTCTCCTTCGCTACTGAAGGGACTGAAGTCCCGGAGGGCGCGGACAAGCGAAGCGCGCAAGGTACGAAGGATTCGGTACTGCAGTATCCAAGCTATTGCAAACTTCGATTGGCTGACTGGCCGATATGCCATATGAGTGGACTTAAAACAAAAACAGATTCTTTACGATTTCAGACTAACAGAGTTATGGCATGGAGGTTGTTTTTGACTACAGATATGCCTCTCATTACTGACCACCGCTCGAATATAATCACTTTGGTATTTGATAACTATATATCAAAGCCCTGCTTATTTTGATCAGCTACTTTTGGC
>JALBZD010000735.1:0-17513 GCA_038050675.1 Globisporangium cylindrosporum | reverse complement strand
CTCAGCTGCTTAGCGACGCGTCGAGCCACGAGTTGATGAACTTCTGTCCAACGTCCAGGTGTACATGCTGCCGCCCAGCACTATTGCGCATCTTCAACCACAGGAAGCTGGCATTATACGTTCGTTTAAAGCACACGCGAACGAGCTCAAGAATTGCTACTATGTCGACAAGCTTGACGATCTGTTTGACAGCTCGCAGAATGAAAAGGAGAACTTTGATAGCAGCGCCAGCGCTCTTTTTCATGTCGACATTCTCGTGGCCATGCAATGGACGAAACAAGCATGGGAGGGAATGATAAGCAGCACCATCGAGAGCTGCTGGCGACACACATGCATTCTAGACGACGATTTGTACGAGCTTGTACGAAACATGGAAATAGTTCGCTTGGCGCTGCCTTCCATTACGCTGCTGACTGTGTAACTCAGGACAAAATAAAGCCACCTGTCCTCGTTAATACCTTTATATTTATAAAACCTTTCATGATTGGTAGTTTTTAGGCCATTTTTGGACCTTTACTAATGGGAGGTATGACTGTACAAACCACAAATATACTTTTTTGCTAATAGAGATGTTCAGAACAAAACACATTTTTTCAAAAATTGATAAAGTTCGATTATATTTTAAAGGAACAATACTTTTTGTGTGTGAAAAGTCCACTTGCCTCCATTAAGTACGATTTGCCTAAGTACGTGCTCGGGGTTGGAGTGGGGGACGCCACCTTGGAAGCCAAGAAGCGCAAACGCTCGCTTACTCGCTCGCTCGATTGATTGATTGATTGCCCCACGCGCGGCGGATCCAGCAGCTTTCTCTGCTTCTCGCTGTTCACAGCAAACGACAAGCCGCACACACGCCGCTGCGCCTCCTGCCGCTGTATCCACCCGCCTCTCGGCTCTCTTTTGCCGGTTTCCGCGCTCTGTAGTTCACCAAGATGATGAAGAAAAGCGTGGTCAAGAACCGCGCGCCGGCGCCGATCCAGATCACGGCCGAGCAGATCCTACTCGAGGCCCACGAGCGCAAGGAAGAGGCCGTGAAGGCCACGCGCCGCCGTATCACGGACGCCGACGAGCTGAATGAGTACCGCATGGGCAAGCGCAAGGCTTTCGAAGACGAGATCCGCAGCCAGCGCCACCACATGGGCACGTGGATGAAGTACGCGCAGTGGGAAGAGAGCCAACAGGAGTTCAAGCGCGCGCGGTCGATCTTCGAGCGCGCGATCGACATCGACTACAAGACGCCCACCGTGTGGCTCAAGTACGCAGAGATGGAGATGCGCCACAAGTTTGTCAACCACGCGCGCAACGTGTGGGACCGCGCCGTGACGCTGCTGCCGCGCATCGCGCAGTTCTGGTACAAGTACGCGTTCATGGAGGAGATGATCGGCAACCTGAACGGCGCGCGCCGCATTTTCGAGCGCTGGATGGAGTGGCAACCGGACGACCAGGCGTGGTACTCGTACATCAAGCTGGAGCTGCGCGCGAACGAGATCGACCGCGCCCGTGCGCTCTACGAGCGCTACGTCGCGTGCTACCCGGCGGAGAAGGCGTACATGAAGTACGCGAAATGGGAGGAACGCCAGCAGCACCAGCTACAGAACGCGCGCCAGATCTACGAGCGCGCGCTGGAAGAGCTGCGCGACGACGAGAAAACCCAGCAGATCTATATCGCGTTCGCGTCGTTCGAAGAGCGCTGTCGCGAGACCGAGCGCGCGCGTGCGATCTACAAGTTTGCGCTCGACAAGCTCCCGAAGGACGAGGCGCCGCAGCTCTACAGCGCGTTTATCACGTTCGAGAAACAGCACGGCGACAAGAACCGCATTGAAGAAGTGGTGATCGCGAAGCGCCGAGTCGTGTACGAGCAGCAGGTGGCCACTAACCCACTTGACTACGACTCGTGGCTCGAGTACATCAAGTTGGAGGAGAACGAAGCCGTCGTGAAGCAGACGTTCGGTCTCGTGCGTGAAGTGTACGAGCGCGCGATCGCGAACGTGCCTCCGCTCGAGGAGAAGAAGTTCTGGCGACGATACGTCTACCTCTGGATCAAGTACGCGCTCTTTGAAGAGCTTATCGCTGCGGAAGAGAGTCCCGAGCGCACGCACCAGGTGTACAAAACGTGCCTGTCGCTGATCCCGCACGCCAAGTTCACGTTCGCGAAGATCTGGATTCTGTACGCTAAGTTCCTGATCCGCCAGCGAGATGTGCAGGCTGCGCGCCTTGTGCTCGGCGAAAGTCTGGGCAAGTGCCCGAAGAAGAAACTCTTCCGCAACTACATCGAGCTGGAGCTCATGATGGGCGAGATCGACCGCTGCCGCAAGATCTATACGCAGTACTTGCTCTTCGACCAACAGAACTGCGAGACGTGGCAAAAGTACGCGAATCTGGAAGTGCAGGTGGGCGAGACCGAGCGTGCGCGCGCGATCTACGAGCTCGCGATCAAGCAGCCAGTGTTGGACATGCCCGAGATGATCTGGAAGGCGTACATCGACTTTGAGATCGAGAACGAAGAGCCGGAGAACACGCGCAGCCTCTACGAGCGTCTGCTGGAGCGCACCAAGCACGTAAAGGTGTGGATCAGCTTTGCGCAGTTCGAGGCCACGTTCGACAAGGAGGCTGCGCGCGAAGTGTTTGAGCGCGCGCTCCGGTATTTAAAAGAGCAGGTGTCCGAGGACAAGAAGGAAGAACGCGTGCTGTGTCTCGAGACGTGGCTCGCAATGGAGGAGAAGAACGGCGACGCCGCGATGGTGAAGAAGATCAGGGACATGCTGCCGCGCAAGGTCACCAAGCAGCGCATGGCGTACGCGCAGGACGGGGTACGTGGTGGTAACATTGTTCTGCTGGCGATGCTTTTATTATTACTATTCCTGACTAATGCATGTGTGTGTTGCTGTGCTATGCTCTTCGAATAGACGGAACTGGGTATGGAGGAGTACACGGACTACATTTTCCCCGACGACGAGCAGGCGCAGTCACACCTGAAGCTGCTGCAGGCGGCGCAGCTCTGGAAGCTCAAGAAGCGCGCGCGCGAGGAGGAAGAGGCGTCCAGTAGCGCGGAGACAGACGAAAACTGAGCCGGCGCCCCACTTTTTTCGTCATCGAGGCAGCTACGAATAAGCAGATAAGATTGCAAGAAAGTCCACCACACATCAGCCACCAAAACAGCAAAAGATCTTCAACTGTTACAATGGGGTACAATTGCCTCCCAAATTTTGGCGGAGGGGGTATTATTGCGAAATTTCCTGTGCATTTGTATACCCTATTTAAATCGATGCGACAGTTGGCATCCAATATCATGTTTCACGGGTTTGGCTTTAAAATGCACCAGCACTCTTGCGTGAGTGACGGTGCCACAAAAGCGTGTGGCCAAGTTGGAGGACGAGCTCGAGGACAATTGAAAGATGGTGATCACGAGCAACTCGATGCGCTTGGCGATGGCGGTGGCTCGCGCTCGCGCTGTGGTTCGTGCGTCCACGAAAACACGCTTCCACGCTTCGAGCGCTGTTGGTGCTGCTTGCGCGCTGTTCTCGACCGATGCCGGGACGAGCTCCGGTACGCTCGGACACAACGCGGCGGACACGAAGATCGGCATCGGCTACTTGCAGCTGACGGCCGAGGAGATTCAGGCCGAGCAGGAACTGCTGCAGTTCCTGCCCGAGTTCCAGCAGGCGACCAAGATCCTGCACGGCGAGAGCGACGAGTTCACGGCGCTGACGAACGGCAAGCGCGCGTCGCTGGCGATCCCGCAGCTCGAGCGCACGGTGGAGATCTGTCGCTCGTCCATGGGTTTCCAGAGCGTCTACTTGCTCGCGGCGCTGCGCCACCTCTTCCTCACGTACTTTATGCAGGGCAACTACGCGATGGCGAACAAAGTGATGCACGAGCGTGGCGAGCTCATGAGCTGGCCCATGTACGAGCAGGAGCGCATGCTGCGCACGTTCCTGCGCGAAAACAAACCGGAGGCGGCGCTCGAATGGTGCCAGAAAGAGGTGTTCACGTCACTGTTCCCGAAAGATGAGACCGTGCCGCTCAAGTGGACGATCTACGAGCTCATCAGCAAGAGCTTGCGCGACGGCGCAGACAACGGACTCGATGTGAACGACCCGTTGTTCACCAAGGCGGTGGAGGTGCTCCGGTGCAAAAAGGACGTAGTCGCGGAGCAGGGAGGCGCAGCGGACGAGTCGCTGCTCAGTCGCGACATCCCGTACCTGATGTCCCAATACGCATCACTGTGCCAGGTCGCGAGCGGCGCGTTGTCAAAGAAGTTGGACGACGACGAGCTCACGGACTTGCAGCTCGTGTCGTTGAACCAAGCTGAGGTGCTCTGGAGAGAAGCGCTCTCGTGGGTTGAGCACACTGCGAGTGACGACGAAAAAGAGGAGCTCATCACGGGCGTCGACGCGCCGTTTGAAGCCTGGACGCAAACCAACCTGGGCGAGCTCTTGCTGCGCAAGAAGAAGCCCGAAGAGGCGATGGAGCACCTGGGCAAGGCGCTGAAGATCCAGCAGCAGGAGAAAGGAGGCAATGCGCTCGCGCTCAGCCGCATCTTGGGCAAGATCGCAGAAGGTTGCCACGCAGTGGGCCAGGCGGTCTCTGCCGAAGGGCTCTTCACGACCGCCATCGAGGCGTTCGAGAAAGAGAATTTCCTGTCGGTGACAGACCAAGTCGAATACGCGCGCGTGTTGAGAACCTACGGCGACTTGCTGCTAAACTGGGAGAAGCGCGAGGGCGGTGCAAAGCAGAAGTACGCCCAGGCAGAGGAGATCGAGAAGCAGGTGGCGCGCAGATGCCAGGAAAACAAGAGCCTCGCGCCTCTGCAACCGGTTTTCTACCTACCACTTTAAAGAGAAAAACAGACACATGTGCGCGTGTGGATTCAGAAACAACCACGGCTGATACAAGAAGAGAAGAAAACTTGCCTATTCGTAGTCGTAGTCAGCGAGGTATTTTTTCCGTGAGAAGTATAGCAAAAAACCCAGTCCAGCCATGCGAATTCTCTTGCCTAACTCTATCGAATACTTGCATGCTTTCGGAGCTATTCCTGGATTTTATCGTCCAAGGAAGCTCATGGAGGTGGTGGTTGGACCTGAATGGGAGAAGCACTCACTCACTGCAGCACACACAGTCAACCGAACAGCCACGCTCTCAGTGAAGAATAGAGCCATGCACCTGGCTCCTGCCTCTGCTACGGCTGCGAGCTTGCACCACCGCCCTCGCGAGTCCAACGAATCCAGCAGCAACTCCGAGTACGAAGATGAGAGCGACGATGAACACCCTCAAGCTGTCGCCAGTGATCAGCCTCACACACTTGCAGACAACAATGACAGCGACCACCACCACTATCATCTCCCTTCCTGGCTACAGAATCGCCGTGTGGCCGTCGCGAGAGAGATCAAGAAAGATCGCGAGAGGCGCGTGATACACCTGCACGAAGCCAAAGCCAAGCACTACGTGGATCACTGCTTCAGCTTCGTCCTGGGCAACCTGGCGGTCGTTTGTCTCGTACTCGGGTGCGTGTACCGTGATCGCTCCTGTGATAAGCCGCTCGCCGCGTTTCTGATCATTCTCGGCTGTCTGGCGCCGTTCGCCGCGTGCACACCGATCCTCGCACGGCAGTGGTTCTACCTGCACCTGCGCTGCAACCTCGTGGCAAGTGCAGTATTCTTCATGACGTTCCTATACCTTGTGTGGTTCCTGGTTGGTCAGCAATGGGCGTTCGAGTCCTCCCACAGAAACTGCGATGAAGAGCTCAGCACAGCGGCGAACGCGGTCGTGTTCCTCATGTTCCTCGCGACGCTCGCGTACGTCGCCAAGGTACTCTGGTACCTGCTGCTGCGCGTGCGCTACTCGTACAGCGCGCTCTGGAGCTCCTGCTGGCGAGACCCGTACCCGGACGCGATGACGGTGACCGAAGACGAGCTCCTCGAGCTCGAGGCGATCGTCATCTCGACAAATGAATCTGCAACAACCACGACAGCACACTGGCACACACCTGAGACCTCAAGAGTGTTAACGAAACCCACATCAGTTAACAAAGTCAAAGCAAGCAAGCATGAGATGCATGCGCCACTATAATATAGTAGCGGTTCAGTGATTCCTCATACTGTAAACAGTGGCACTCTCAACTCAGCTCTCTCTAACGGCTCTCACTACTGTCTTGTCTTGCTGTCCACTTTGCAATGTCGGATTGTCGGGTCGTATGTGAGTCCCTGGTTTACTTAGAGCGAGCAGCTCCTCCCGCACTGATGAATGAACTGGACCGCAGCATTTAGGATCCTATCCTCGTGTTCAGTCCAGCCCCCTATGACCTCAAAGTGAGCTGCTCGATAGTATAGGATCTGCTATGCAGAAATGCATGTAGAGATGGCCCTGGATGATCATCATAGCGATCAAAGTGTTCCGTTGTGATCGCATGGGAGGTGAGGTTTGCAGTTAGCTTTGCAAAATGGACACCAGAGCCAGCCACCTATTAGGATTGTCATGAGAGACATCTAACATCCCCCATTCGACACATATTCATAGCAAGTGTGCCATGAGTAAACGAGCTGGCAAAAAGTGACGATGCCTTTTGGTCGCTGTGCCCAGCACATCAATCTCAGTCAGCACGAGCAATGCTATTCACAGAGTTAAAAATGCGTCAAATTTTCACTTAAACCAGTACTTTATACACAATTAAAGACATTTTGGATATTATTCAAATATGAGTACAGTATTTACTAAATTATACAGTTGAGATTCAATATACTAAAACTGTGCCTATCTAGTGCGAATTTACACAGTCGCAAGGATCGGGAAGGAGCTAAAACCTTACCAATTGCATATGCTAATCCGTACAATTGCATACTCGAACCCTGACAAGCAAAAAACCGAGCGTGTCAGAAACGGGGCGAGACAGTCCAACGCTGAACTGGGTGTCACACCCCCTCCAAAGTGATATTCCTTCATCTTAAACAGGCTATTAACTTTTACATTCGTCAACCACCTCTGCATCTGCTACAAATTTGATTGTATTCCACTGGCTCCCTCTGCCCTGATATACATTAATTCAAAGAATCATTTAGTTTCAGAGGTTCAACAGGATGGTTTTGGAGTTCTCTAGCACCAACATGGACATGATCATCCAGGGCATGCTACTGAAAGAAAGAGCCATCTGAGTGTCTTGGGGCTCGCATCGTCGTGTCCAGTATCAGCAGCTGCCATCATTCATAACAGCTCCAGCAGATACACACGCGCGTGCCATCGCCCGACCTATCGCTGTGTGCTGCACGCTGCACTGCGTGTGTAGCTCCCTCTCTCTCTCTCGGTTCATTTCCATTTTGCAAGCAGCGTCAAATTCGAACATGGCGCGAAATACGAGAGGGACGCCACAGCTGCTGCGCGTGCTGCCGGCGCTGGCGCTCGTCGTTCTCACGAGCAATGTGGTGGTGACCACTGACGCAGCGGTGGTGCAACAGAAGCTCTATGGGCTCGCGTCCGGTCTCGCGTACTATATCCAGGTGAACATCGGCCAGCCGCTCTACTCGGCGGCCACCGTCAGCACCGCCACGGTAAGTCTATTCTTGCATTCAAGGTGGTGTTCTAATGATCGTACGCTCCGTTATGCTAATCAACTCTGTGTGTGTATGCGCGCGTGTGTATGCACAGAACAAGTTTAATTTATTAGTCGACACGGGCTCGGCAAACACGGCCGTGGTGACCGCGGACTGCTGCTCGCTGACCAACACGGCGCTCTACTCATGCGCCTCGTCGTCGACCTGCGCCTCGCAGGGCACAGCGGTCAGCGTAAGCTACATCACGGGCGCCTGGAGCGGCGACTTGGTGCAGGATACGTTCTCCGGCACAGACATTGGCGCAATCCCGAACTTCCCGTTCACCGAGATCTTGCAGGAATCCAACTTCATTCAGACGGGCTACGACGGCATTGTTGGCCTCGGGTACTCGACGATCGCGGCGCCCACGAGCAAGCCGCCGACGCCGTACTTCGACAAGATCCAGGCCACCAAGAGCCTGTCCAACGTGTTCAGCATGCTCATGTGCGGCTCGCTGCAGATGCTCACGCAGGCGAACGCGACGCTCGACTCGGAGAACGATCTGTACTCGGGGGAGCTCATCATGGGCGGCACCGAAGGCGCCAACGGCGAGAGCTACTACCAGGGCGAGCTCGCGTACACGCCGCTGGTACAGAACAAGTGGTACAATGTAGTGATCACAGATCTCAAGGTGGCGAACACGAGTTTGGAGCTCGACTGCAAGGCGATCAACACGCCACGCAGCATTGTGGACTCAGGTACGAGCAACATCGCGTTCCCGTCAGAGGTGTACAGCGCCGTGCTCGCGCAGCTCAAGACCGACGTGCGCAAAGTGATCCCGGCGGCAACCGACAGCTTCTTTAGTGACGATGTGCCGTGCTGCTCGACGCTCTGCGACCCCACGAATGCCGAGTCTGCGATCTACTCGCTGCCAGCGCTCTCGATCTCGCTCGCTGTGGACGGCAAGAGCGAGCAGGTTACTGTCAAGATCCCGGCCGAGTACATCTGGCGCCCGATCCTCGTGAGCACAAACACTGGGGGGGTGCGCGCGTGCCGCGTGTTTGGCATCTCCGAAGGTGACATCACGCTCCTGGGGGATGTGTTCATGGACGGCCTCTTCACTGTGCACGACCGCGAGAACGATCAGCTGGGCTTTGGTGTTGCCAAGTCGTGTCCAAACGGCGTGACATCGTCCAAGACCGTGACAGTTGAGCCGCTGAGCTCCTCGACCTCGTCGCTCTGCGACTGTGTCTCGGACAAGGACAAGAAGGGCTCGTTGTTGAGCAGCTATTTTCCTGTTGGCAGCAGCAAGCCGTGCTTCTTCTGGCAGTGGTGGATGTACGTCGTGCTCGTGAGCGTCGTGCTGATCCTGATCTCGATAGGCGTGATCTTCTACATCTCATGGCGAAGACGCAAGTTGCTAAAGGAGCTGCACGGTATCCGGAGCCAGCAGCACCAGACTCAGGGTCCACCTCAACGGGCAGGCAGTGGTGGAGGTTTGCCTCCACGTCAGGTCTCGGACAGTCTCGGGCGGAATCTGCTGACGCCCAGCAGCGCGATGCAGGACAGCGCGGCGCCGGCGATGTCGATCGCGATCCACAGCAGCCAGTCGTCGTCCTCTCGGTCTTCGTCGGTTCAGTCGCTGCATCACAGTGGCTCGAGCAGCAGTATCTCGTCCGCCAATGGTGGTGGCTACCACCCGCCCGCCGCGCCGACAAGCTCGAGTGGGTCCAGTTCTTCAGGATCAGGACGCAATATGAACAACAACAACCACTACCGATCGTCAGCATCACCTGAAGCTCTTCACGCTGTGGTATAAGTAGGTTGTAGACAATTTATTAGCTTTATGAAACCAATCCGTTTGGTTCTTAGTTAGGTAGGTATTCCGATAGCCATCGAAGATATAAACGATCGCTATAGCACAAGTCTCCCAGACCAGACAAGAAACCAGAGACTACTATGTAATACGCAAAAGAATATAAGCATAATGACTATGAGAATTCTGATTGTCTAGCAATTCGAATGGCAATGTTCATGATATACTTTCATTCATATGGTTGCGAGACTCCGATAGCTTTGAATAAATAAGCAGCAACTTCGGTTTTCATACTCGTAGCTAGCTGCATTACAAAAAAAACGCAAAGGTTTCACACACAAAACTCACATCAGCACACAAACCATCAGAGTCTTCGATCGACTCCTAATAGTTGCTCTTGCTCTTCTTGGCATTTGGACAACCAAACTTCTTGATCATGACGTCCTTCCAGTTGGGCAGCTGTAGTGTGGCCTTTCCCGACGCGATGTCGTCCACGATGAGCTTGCAGCGCGGCTTCGAGCTGACCATGAAGCTCTTCTTGAATGAGGCCGAGTAGTCAGAGACGCCGCCGAGGCATTCGTCCTGAAACATGCACATCATCTTCTCCACCTCCGCCACGGAAGAGGTTGTCGTACCCGTAGAGCTGCTGAGCGCCGCTTGGACCTGCTTCTGTGTGTCATCGCACCAGTCCTGGGTGTTCTGCACAAAAGTGTCGGTCTTGGTGCTCACGATGGTCACGAAGGAGGTTGTAGTGGTCCTGGTACTGCTCGTGGAGGTACTACTCGTACTGGTGGACGTAGAGGTCGACGTGGAGGTAGATGATGGATCCGAGGACGACGACGTTGTTGGCTTCGACGTTGTGGTAGTGGTTGTGCTGGTACTCGTGGAGCTCAGAGGTGGGCTGGACTTCTGGGTGACCGACTTGAACGAGTACGAGTCTGTCTGGCTGCGCAGCTTCCGTCCTCCACGACTAAATAGCCGCCCGACGATACTCCCAATGCCCTGGACGATCGGACTACTGCCAAAGCCAATGTTGGCGAACGGCAGACTCAACCCATTGCCGCTTGGGGTACCGGTGTTTGTCTGAGGCGCTGGTACATTGTTGTTAACTGGTGGAGTCCCCGCTGGGCTGCCGTCACAGTTGGTGTACATGTTGCCGAGCACGCCGCCCATCTCGTACGAGTAGCTGCTCGCGCCGATGTCACGCACGTCCATGAGCGCCGCCCACTGGCTGGGCACCCCCTGGAAGTATTGCCCAATGACCGTGTCCTGACTGACGTACGTAGGGTTCGCGCCACCTTCGCCCGTGCGCATGAGCACCGTGTCGAGTGGATTAAACACGCCGCCATTGCGACGCTGGCACGAGCTCCAGCCAATCGAGTTGGACGCCTTTTGCTCGAGCGTGAGCATCGCGTCGCCCACGCGGCAGTGATGGAACGTCACATGCAACAGGTCGACCATCGCGTGGTGGGAGTAGAAGATTGGGTCCGAGTTGGACGCGAACGTCTCCATCGCACCGGCTAGCGCGGCGTGGATCGCGTTGTGCGCGCCGTTCTCGATCGCACCGGACATCTCCGCGATGTTGCTTGAGCCAAAGATCTGGCTGCGGATCGACGCCAGAGACGCTGAACCTGGGAATGTAAGCGAGCCCCAGGCGCCGCGGGGTACGCACTGAACGCACTGGCCGGCCGCACGCGCGCTCGTACTCTGGCAGAAATGGTTGACGGGGTCGGCGCTCACGCAGTACCCCTGGGTCGCGATACCGTTGATCGAGAGCTGACCTTGCTGGCTTCCCGAAGGTACGCCGCCGAGCTCCGTGAGGATCGGCGAGCACTCAGCCATACTCCGGCACTGGCCGTTCGCAAACCGCGAGTGCGCACTGACCCAGTCCCAGTACGGGATCGTCACACACGCGTACTGTGAGCCCTGGCCGCGGAGCATGTTCTCGAACACGATGAGCAGCAGGCGGTGCCAGTAGATGAACATGCACTGGCGATGTGCCTCCATTTCGGACATCATCTCCGTGTGGATCTCAACGAACTTGATGTAGGCGCCGGAGTCCATTGCCGAGGCGATCGCGCCGCGGTACGTGGCCTTGTCGGAAACCGAGAGCGAGTCCCAGTCCCGGCGCACGCGGCCATTGCACTGCTGGGCGTTAGCGCTGGAGAGCTCGAAGTCGGGGCTGAGGCTGGAGCTGAGCAATGCGCACACGAACGCGAGCAGGATCGAGGGCTTCATTAGTTCGCCCGGGTATTCTTCCTGTGAGGTGTGTGGAGGAGAATTGGAGAATGGTGATATTAGAGGAAGTCATCATCCTCGCGCACGAGTGAATGCAGATCGAGCTCGGTGTGCCTAGTGGAGAGACCATACCGACAGACTGTAGCGCTGGTAAACAAACAGCCAGATGCACCATTATCAAGTGAGGTCTTACGATTTTGATAGCCCCATACACATGCTGCAGGTAAGGTAATAGCAGCACTTTTACCCTTGTCGAGGCTTTTACCGAGTGTACACTGGAGCTCTTCGTGAGGGCACGGTCTGGTGTTTCTGGTTTCGTAGGACGCTAGAGACGAGCCGTTTGGACATACGGGAGGGTCTCACTTGAGCGCGGACGACCAGGAGACCATCAAATCCGCTTGGCATCTGCTGGGGGTTTTGCGTGGCTAGAGAGGTATACTCAGGATCTTTGTGCCTGTCATCTGAGTGGCTAAGACCAGACGACTGGACAGTCACGATACAGACAGCAACATGGCAAATGAATAGCGGCTCAGTGACTCTGTCTGTAGAATCGTGGGGCAGTTCATTGGAGGTCATAGAACATACGGTAGAGGTGAGGTTGCCATTTCAAGTGGTCGCCATTTGTCTCGTTTTTGGACACTGCGAAGAGTTCCAAAAGGAGAGTCAGTCAGAAATGTAGCCATTTCGATAAGCTCTTGGTCTCCCAGAGGCTTTACAACAGCAATAAAGACGTCAAACCATGAGCAGTTCGCGCTTGAGAGCCACACACACACCTTGCTCATTAACGATCATCCCGCACGCTGCCTCGCACCCTCCGAGCCTTCTACATAGGCTTCAGCATTCCAAATGCAATCGCTCGATCGTTTGGCTGAAATTATCCACCACTGAACCCTTTCGTTAGCCCAAATAGCCCACCCCTCCTGAATGACGCTAGATATCTTTCGCGCTCCGCCTGAGATCGAGCAGCTCTGATTTCGCGGACAATCGCAGACACAGGCGACGGCTTGAAAAGCGATCCACTCCTCTTCTTGGGTCGTGCTGTCCAGTGGGGAGCCGTTGCACTCAGGTGAGGGGTCGTTGGACGGCTATCAGTCGTTCATGAGACCTTCGAGAATGTGCTTTCTTTCGCGCATGCGCAGTGTAACGGACGCCGTCGCATTGTCTTCCCAATATTAAATCTGGACCCTCAACATAACATTGTAGCTCCTGCTGATCATCCGTCGCTTCACCTCAAAGCTCAAGCTCTCTCGTTCTCTCAGTTTGGTACTTGATTTCAAGCGCTCACGGCCGAGGACCGCAGCCCTTCAAGACCGCCTCTACCTACTACGCTCGCCAACCATTCTCAGCCACACGATGAGATCTGTCCATTTGATCGTCGAGCCCAAGACCCCCGACGGGAAAGGCTTGGACGTCCCGTACGCGATCCAAGTGGCCTCGCCTGGTCCGTACGCTGACCGCGATGAGAGCGGTATCCGCGTCGCTGTCTGGGGTACGGGTCTGTTCAACTGCTGCACGCATCTGGTACCGAACTGCTTCATGGCCACGCTCTGTCCGTGCGTGTCGCTCGCGCAGATCACGTCGCGCATGAGCCTCTACCGCTACAAGACCATGCTCTGCGGTCTCTTCTCGGTCGCAGTAGTGCAGCTCCTGCTCGCGATCGTCGCGTTCGTGCAAGTGCATGACAGCGCGAGCTCGACGAACCTGTCGGAGGACTATTTTCGCCGCAAGTCATTCTGGTGGTCGTCGCACAACCGCGCTTTGCTTCCAGAACACCGCGATAATAATGATGACAATGATTACGACACCGGCAGCTCGCTTGCTGAAGACGCCCGCGCCATGGCGGCCAGTCCCTGGGGCGTGCTCTGTCTGCTGCTCGGCCTCGTGTACGTCTTCGTGGCTTGGCACCTGCGCATGAAGATCCGCGAGCGGTTCCTGATCCGAGGCTCCTGGTACGCGGACCTGCTCATCTCGTTGCTGCTCCCGAGCTGCAACGTCGCGCAGATGGCGACCCACGTGAAGAGCTACAAGCCCGGCAAGTGCGACTTTGGTCCCGCCGATGTGCTCCCAGCGTATCCGCCCCTGTGTTAATAAAGACGCAAATGAAAAGGAAAGCAACGAGCTGAATGAAGTGCGCATTTAAAAGTTGTATAAACACTGAAGGAAGCCTACCGAATGAATACGCTTTTCGTGTCATCTACCAATCAATACAATGATCTACTTGTACCTGTGCTCAATGGAGACTTGGTAGACAACCTTGAAGGAATTTGTGACGTCGGCGGGCTCATTGACTTGACGGAGGCAGGCAATTGGTCGCGAGCAACTCGACCGTGTCCTTGACGTTGAAGACGGTACCCTGGTACTCCAGCTCGCAGCTCGGGAGTCCAGCCTCGACGACCTGCTCCAGAAGACTCTGGCACGCCTTGGTCTTGCAGAGTTTCGTGATTTGCGCATTATTGGGAAGGCCGGCGAACGGGAAGAACGTGAACTCCGAGTCTTTCTGGCACTTCAGAAAGTTGTCGCCGCCCAGAAGCGGCAAGAGCTTCGCGATGAGCTCTGCGGTATCACATTTCCCAACAGCAGCTACCGTATCAGCGACAGTGAAGGTTGTGGCTCCACTGAGCCCGGCGGTGGCAGCGGCGATGCATGCGAACGCGACGGAGTAGTTGGTCTTCATTGCTTCTGACTCGAGTCGATGGGGAGAATGGAAGTGGTTGCGCCGAGTAGTAGCTTATGGAAAGAGAAGGAGAATTGCGGAATGATGAGGTATTATTGGATGGAGCGAGCGGACGCGAGGAGCGCAGTGGGTGAGAAATGAAGTCAAGGTGAGCGACAGTGTTGAACGATTTTCAAGACGTACTAGAGACGTGGGATGCCATCACATCACAGGCACAGACGAGAAGCAATTCGGCAGAGGCGACAATGTTGTCGCACACTTTTCAAGAACATACAGGTTAAATGATGACTGAGCCATGATTTAGGTCAAGTAAATGATGATCGCAGGCGTCTCTTGCATCTCAAAGTGTGAGAAACCTGCGATGGCTTGGGCAATGCTAGCTAGTGGCAGCGAATTGAATAGAACGATACAGAAAGCATTCGTATGTAGCTCTTCACTGTTGGAGACCCACTAACACAATTGATGGTACTGTAAATCTGATCACAGCTTACTCTTGATCCTTGTTGTATAAATTAGTATCGTCTCAAACTCACATTCACACATCACTCACATCTACTTTCGCTCGCATGTAAGCAAATTTCTCTCATGAGTACGCTGGCAGCGTGTCTGTTGGTGTGTCGAGGCCAAACTCGTGGCGGTTGTGCTTCTCAAAGTGGCGCTGCGACTGCGAGAGCACGCACCAGCAGCACGCGAGCGACAGCAGACAGTCGAACGCCCTTGAGCCTGAGATGTTGAACCGGTGGCGCGTGCGCGTCCTCAGCAGTGCGACGCCGACCAGGAAGAGCGCGAGCAGCACGAGTCCTAGGTTACCGTAAAGATGTGTGCTGCTGGTGTGGTGGATGTCCAAGTCCGTCACGGTGGCAGCGCTGGTGTTCGAGGAGCAGAGCCCCAGGGAGACCAGCATGCCGAACACGAGACCGCCAAAGTACATCACGCCCGTCTCAAACGACGAGCCGAGCATGCCGTGGATCTTCGCCGCTGGAATGCACGGACAACATGCGAGCACTAAAAAGTCGCTACAGCCCTTGCGGAAGTCGAGAAAGCCGACCAGGCTCGCGCTCCATTCGCCCTTTGCTGCTGTGTCTGTTTGGTGGTATACGGGGCACTGCACCTGCTGCTGTTGACTCTGCGCTGACTGACTGGATTCGGCGCGCACGCTGCGGCCTTCGGGCACGCTTTGCAAGATCGCGGTCTTGGTGTGCATCTTGTTCGTAAAGGCGCTGCTGTCACTGCTGCTGTCTATTTGGATCGTGAATGGGGCGTTGTCGCGCGTTGATGACAGCGGCGTGAGCGTCGCTGACGTGTCCATCGCGCTCAGGCTTTTGTTGTTCTTGCTGCTGATACTGTTGCTTGCCATTGGTGCACTCGAATGGAAAATGAACGACACTACTAGCAGGTCAGGCTGACAACTGAGGAGCTTCAATTGGGTTGTGAGGGAGGCTGGCGCACTGGCATGTGTGCTTCTGCAATAGGCACGACCACTGGGAGAGGAGGTGGATTCTTGGCTTCTCCTATGGTCCCAAATGGTAAAAAAGATGGTCCACCTGCTCAACGCTATTCTGTATAGGGCGAGCTGGTTGACTGGCAGGGCTGGTCATCCCCAGCTGAGCTTTTCGGTACTGTATCCATCTGGTCCCGTTGAGTTTTGTGGAGGAGACACATTCCCTCGACACGACGGATATCCAAGGGACACTTTTCGATAGAGCTCGTCCTCACACCCTAGGAAGAAAAGCGACAGTGGGGCCGTGAGTAATGGTACCAGCTGGATCGACTGGCGTCCTCATATCCACACAAGGGTACCCAATGGAAAAATCGATCCAGCTGGAGCTCGAGGCACACGAGATCAGTAGAGACAATGGCTCGACTCTCTACGGAAAACATACATGCTTGGTCCGTCGTCGTGAGCAATTACGCTGTGGAGAGTATCTACAGATCGGGGCAGACAGGGTTCGCATTTGCACCAACTGCTTGCTTTGCTATGGGCTTTGCGATGCGCTTCTTCATTATCGTCCCTATTACCAGCCCAGACATCCTATCTGAAGTGCTCCATGAACCAACCGAGGGCCGGCCATCTGTCTTGTGCCATTGAAGGGGTCAACTGGTCGTGGCTGACTCTCCATGGCACACTTGCCAGAGTGTATTCTAAATCAGCAGCGCAGCTCGAACATGAGAAGGGCAGACAGATAATGGATATGCGGCCAAATGAGGGCAGGCGATGGCAGTAAAGCTCACGATATCCATGCCTTTGAAGGGGTGTAATACACCCATTCGTTCTGTGAACTGTGAACTGAACAGCTTGAAATAGAGCCGATTTGTCGAACATCTGGAAGGCGGCGATGAGCGCGATCCGAGGCGGGAGTCGCCTCGCGTACCGTCAACGGGTGTCAGTGGGGCTTCGTCGGTTGCCACACCCACCATTGGCAGTTGATTGTTAAATAGAGCCAGTTTGTACTCGTATACGAAGATATCAACCAGATTTTCCGGACAATTCAATCGAAGTGACCATCACTCACACTATATCATCATCAGACTTCAGTTTACCAGCGAGAAGTTGGTTAGGCATTTCTTTCCTGCAGACAACCTACGCAACTTCAGCCGGACGACTCGCACTTTTACCACCAGTGCTTCACTAATTTGGCGCGATATGCCCACCATTTATCCACTATCAAGCGCAACGGAGCGCAAAGTTTACAAAGGAATCGATCATGTTTGACCACCAGATTGCTACGGACGGCGTTGGCTGCAGCATCTTCCTGAAGCGAAAGGATCTTTCCGGTGAGCGAGTGATCCAATAGAGAATAGAGAAATGCAAGACGTACACCGACAAGGTTGTCGACTACGAACCTCTGAAGGACAAGACGGTCGTCGCGATCGACCCGAACATAAGCGACCTGTTGTACTGCGTTGGCGGAGACACCAAGGATCAGACAAAATTCCACTACACTCAGGATACGCGTCGCAAAGAGACGAAGGCGAAGAAGTACCAGGATTTTGTACAGGAACGTAAGCAGGAGGTGATCGACGGCAAGCGCGTCGACGAATGGGAGGCGGAGCTGAGCGCCTACAACAGGAAGACGAGCGACTTCGAGCGCTTCAAAGCCTACATGGAGAAAAAGAACGAGGTGAACAGGCGTCTGAGCTGAGTGTACAACGAGTACATCTTCCAGAAGCTGAAGCTGGGGGGCTACGTGCGTCGCCAGATAACGAAAGCTCGGCTCCTGAAGCGGTTCGAGGAGCAAATTGTTTGGAAGCGGAGCAGATACGG
>JALBZD010000734.1:0-17514 GCA_038050675.1 Globisporangium cylindrosporum | reverse complement strand
TGCCCTCAGATCACCTGCTGTTGCTGTGTCTTTCTCGCTCTTTTTCTGTGATGACGATAGAAACGCAGGTACTTTCTCGAGCGTCAGCACCGCCCAGTCGTTCTTCATAAAGCTCTGCGTGTCGATCTCGAATGTAAACTCTGGATGGAGTGTGATGGCTGTGACGCTGATGCGCTCGGTCTCGTTGAAGAAACCGCTTGTTAATGGAGCTATCACTTCATCATCGTCTTTCGGTGGCGCTCCTGGCGCCATTTGGAACCCGAACGCTGCGAAGGTGAGCTGCTGACCTGGTCGCCGCTGGTACGAGGCCACGCAGTGCGCGGGCGCGACGAGGAATTGCGGCGCCACGAGCACGCCGAGACACGCACGCTCAGCGGTAGACGACCCGAGCACTGCAAGAGTGCGTACGGCCGAGTCGCGGTCGAATGGCGTCGTGTGCGCTGGGTCGATGCGAAGAGCCACGCCTGCGAGCAACAGCAACAGCGAGGTGAACTGCGATACCTTGGAGCGCATTTTGGATGAACGCCTGTGGGGAACTGAGAGAGAGAAAGAGAGCACGGTAATCCAACAACGCACTGCCGCGCTTCGTGGACTGCTTGCTCAGGCTGCGAGCGTGAGTGAATGTGGTACAGAGCTCTCTCAGAGAGAGTGCTGGCGGTGGCGCATCTGCGTCGTGTTGCATGCATTCCTGCACATCTCGCTGTGGGATTGTAACTGAGTCTGTTCAAGTCAGCCAAGGTGAGTGTGTGAGTGCGGTTCATTTCTGACATCAATTCTACTGTATGATTCAAGGTGGGCTACAACTTTACAGATACTGTACCGCCTGGGGTATAAATGGTTTATTAATGCCTCTCCCTTGCGACCTGTCGCACTCCCTCCTCTCCCTCATGGGGTATAATACTGACAGCTGGTGCAGAATCCGTCCTTTATCACCCCAGGGGCACCAGCTCCAACACCCCACCCTCTCAGTCGACCTCAAATTCATTACAGCAATATTGGATAGTACACATGGGCTACAATATAAGGGCGGTATAATTGTTTGCAGTGCCCCCTGAGGAAATACAGAAATTGCACCCCAGCTGCAATGCTGTCCCATCAGAATTGATTGCCCAACCAGTTGATTTTTCCTGAGTGCCGTCGACCCCTGTCGATCCCCATCATTCATGAAGCTCCAGCCTTTGCTCGTGCGAGTGCTCATTCCTGAACTTGGCGGCTCTTGCACGCATCTCTACTCCATCACCTCTCCCTCATCATCGCCCCCTCCACACCCTCACCATGGTCCGCGCCCGCGATCACGTTCACGCCGAAGAGCAGCGCCAGGCGAAGCGCGTCAAGCTCGAAAACCTGCACGTCACAACGATCCGCCCGCTCGTGCCGCCTGCCTGCGTCATCGAGGAGTTGCCTGTGACCCCAGACGTGTACGACACGATCTCCAACACGCGCGCCGGCGTCTCCAAGATCCTACACGGCGAGGACGACCGCCTGGTTGTTGTTGTCGGTCCCTGCTCGATCCACGACGTCACCGCGGCGATGGAATACGCTGAGCGCTTGAAGAAGGTCGCGGACGAGCTCTCGGGCGACCTACTCATCATCATGCGCACATACTTCGAGAAGCCGCGCACGACCATCGGCTGGAAGGGCTTAATCAACGACCCAGACCTCAACCAGTCATTCAACATCAACAAGGGCATCCGCATCGCACGCAAGATGCTGCTGGACGTGAACGCGCTCGGTCTCCCGGTGTCGCTCGAGTTCCTCGACACGATCTCGCCGCAGTTCACGGCGGACCTCATCTCGTGGGGTGCCATCGGCGCACGCACGACCGAGTCCCAGCTGCATCGCGAGCTCACCTCGGGTCTGTCGATGCCAGTGGGCTTCAAGAACGGCACGGGCGGCGACATGAAGATCGCCGTGGACGCAGCGGTCGCGGCGTCGACGCCTCACAACTTCCTGGGTCTGAACGAGCACGGCCTGGCGTCGATCGTCATGACCAAGGGCAATAAGGACTGCCACGTGATCCTGCGCGGCGGCTCGGATGGCCCCAACTACGAGGAGAAGTTCATCGACGCGGCGGCGGCACTGCTAACCAAGGCCAAGCAGCCATCCAAGATCATGATCGACTGCTCGCACGGCAACTCACGCAAGCTGCACTCGAATCAGATCAAGGTGTCCAGCTACGTGGCGAACCTGGTGGCCAAGGGCAACAACAACGTGCTGGGCGTGATGATTGAGTCGAACCTCGTGGAGGGTAACCAGTCGCTTGGTGACGACCCGTCCAAGCTCGTCTACGGTAAGTCCATCACGGACGCCTGCATTAATTGGGACGACACGGTCGTGGCGCTCAAGGAGCTCGCGCAGGCCGTCGCCACGCGCCGAGCAGGCAAGGCCGAAGTTGCCCCAGAGGCCACCACTTAATGTTATTCTTCAGTTAGTTCATCACCTATCACACCTGCCATCCCATAGACTATAGTAGCACAAACACAAACAAAGATCATCATTTTGAACATACCCAAACCTTCGCGAATTTCTTTAAACACCAACACTGTCTCTCTCTTTCACCGGGTCCTAAACCACCAGTTAATTAGTCAAAGATTCCAGTCAGCAAAAATGGTCATAACGCAGTCAAAATATTGACATGCTTTTTACTTTCTCATAATCACATCCCTTCATCACATTGGAAAGCTCTTGCGACTTCCTCGCTTTCGACGCCCCGCCAGCTTCACGAGCGCCTGTTTCGCGGCCTCGAGCGTGTTGGGGGCTTTCGAGGGCGATGACCCCGACGAGATCCACTCCCAGACCACCATTTCGTTACCGGACACCCTGTAGGAAGGATACACAACACATAAACATCAAACAAAGAGAGTCAGAATCTAACCCCCCCCCCCACACACACACACACACATAAGAGAGATGGGAATCAAGCAACTCACGTTTTCGTGCGGCAGCGCACGCGCGAGTCTTCTTCCACGATCGCCATCACGCGCGGCCACACGGACTCGCGCAGCCACTTGCGGTCCTGCGGCGAGATGCTCGGCAGGAGATCAAAGAGATCGTCGCGCAGGTAGTTAGCGGGGTACGACTTGTCGGATCTGGACGTGCGCTTCAGCAGCGCAAAGCGCACTTCCTTCACGAGCCGGTCAATTAACCCTCGCTCGATGTGACGCACAGCAAATCTGCGATAAACAAAACCCAGCAACGTGCCTGCAACAATCACGAACGTGATGAGGCGCGCATTCGAGTACAGCTGGTGCTTCGCCTGGTACGACCACGGCGCGACGCTCTTGCCGACAAAGATCTGGCTGTTGTTCTCGCTCACGAAGATGTCCTTTAGATCTCGGAACGCCAGGTCCAGCGCGCGGTTGAACACGTATTCACGCGGCAGGTTGCTTAGCGACTTGCCGTACGAGATTGTCTCTGTCAGCAGGTCCTGAATGTCGGAGAGCAGGATCTTCACGGGACCGGTAAAGTCTTCGTATTCGTTCTCGCCAAACAGCGACTCCCACAGCGAAGTGTTGCCGATGTTCTCTGTCGCTTTCTTCACCACGAATCGGTGGATCATAGCCGCGAGCCGCTGCAAATCCTGGCGAACCTCGGGGTTCTCAACGCACGCACTTTTATAGAGCTCGTATGGAGGTAAGCAGGAAAGTAGTTCGCCGCTCGTGCAGTTCCCAAAGAGTGGACACGCTCGGCACGATACAGACGAAGAAGACGATCCGGTGTACGGCTGTAGCGCCTTGGAACGGTCAAAGTCATAAATACTCACGACCGAGTTATTCTCCTCACTGTCACAAAATGGCACCACCGGCTGGACGAGCTCCTTGAGCGATGGGAATGCAATGACGAGCGCACACAGTATGCACGACCCTGCCACGAGCCACAACAAAGTGTGCTTCCAGCCCCAGTCCCTCGCGAGGCTGATCCTCGCAATCTTGCTTTCAGTAGATTCCTTGTCGCCATCATCACTCAGCTCCTCGATCTTGGCAGCTTCAGCAGCAGGTGCTGCTTCTAACTCACCAGCACCATTATCCTCTCGCGCCGTGCTCTCGACTTGATCAACTTTGTCTTCTTCATGTTCTTCGCGCTTCCGTTCCGCGGCTACCAACGCAGAAGAGTCCTTCTTTCGCTCAATCACGATGGTACCGCCAGACTCCCTGTACTCCCACTTCTCCTTCGCGCCCTCCGCGGGAACAGCAGTGTACTTTTTCCGCAACGCCAGATGGCGTCTTTGAAGGAATGCACGCTCTTGCTCGTCGCTTCCGGACTGTCCGCGTTCAGATGGAAATTTGCGACCGGATCGCGGCGTCCCCGTGTTCATGAGCGCCTGCAGGATCTCGCTGCCTTCCACTGTTTCCAGGTTCGACACATTCTCAACGTGCTCCAGATCCACCACTTCTTCATCTTTCACCGACGTCACGAGTCTCGCAGATCGCTTTGGAAGCCGCTTCGTGTCGCCAAAGCCACTGTCCGCGCTGTCGTCCTCCTCTTCACGCTTTCGCTCTAGCTTGTTCTTCGCCACGCTGATGCTGTCAAAGTGCTTCAAGGTTCGTCTGGACTTTGCCGCACTGCTGCTACTAGCGTGTGGAGCCATGGCTTGGCCAAACGATGAATCCTGTGCGAGCAAGTCGAAATCACGTTAGGTACACAAGTGCGAATTCGCTGTGCCAGAATAAATAACCCACCACTGCGCGACTGAACATCTCCTCTGCTTTGCTATCGGCCTCTTTTTTTTCCTGAAACTGCACTTTTGATGGCACGTGATGGCCTTTCGCGAGCGCCTGCGTCATCGAGTCGTAGGTCAAGTACCGTCTCGTCTCGCCTGCTGCTGTCGTTGCTACCGCTGCTGCTGCAACCGGATTCTGCGCTTCCACCTTCTTCATGTAGTTTTTGAGGATGCCCGAGATGCTCTTGCCGTCTCCCTTCTCCATGCTACTCCGCGTCGACGATCGGCGCTGCTTCTTCGCCAGTGACGCTGACGACGACACCGATGACTTGGAGAAGCCTACTTTTGACACCACGGTTGAGGACGTCGTAGACGACAGCGCTCCATCAGCAAACCACACCTCCGACTGTGTCGACACGTCTCCTCCCGCGCTCCCCATCTTGCGCTTGGCGCCTGTTACCATGTTGCTGCTGGCGCTGGGCTTCGCTTTCCGATCCACGCGCACGGACTTGAGGCGCTCCTGCTGCGCGAGCAGCTCATCTTCGCGCAGCTTATTGTACTTGGACACAGGAGAGAGGAACGTCGCGCTGCTCTTCACATTTGAGCTGCTGCTTGTGCTTATGCTTGTACTGCTGCTGCTGCTGGTGGTGGTGGCCGCCTTGTTCGCCATCTTCTTCTCTCGCTGCTCGTTGGCTTGCTTTTGCCCAGATGCAGCGGTCAAAAATTCAAACTGATACGCGCCACAACAAGGGAGAAAATACTGTATATATTCAAATAGTGGACTGTGCCAATGAAATACTGGATGCTTTTGAATAGTGGACTGTTTGGCATGCAAACAAAAAGAGCCATTCAAACTGCTGAGGGCCAAGCAAATTGCCGGCAAACGTGTGTGTGTCCAAGCAGACATGGCATGTGTCGGTTCAGCGAATGCACATGATGAAGTATAAGGTGGGATACAACGTTCGTTCGACAGCCTGTCAGCTCTCGAATCGACAGGCTCGACTATATGAACCTCCCTGGATATTTCGAGAGACGGTTGCGCGAGTGCAAATCATGTGGCACGAATTTCAGCACCCACCGGGTTAGCAATTCGATTGGCTAAAAATGACAGTTTGCTTACGTGTTTTGATTAGATGAAAACCTCATTCTCTCCAAAGCCATACGAAAAAAAAGTTAAAAGGGGAACTTCTGTAAATATCAAAGAGGTAATCTCCACTCAATACAAAAATCAAGCTAAAAGGAAAATACGGATTTCATCCAATCACGTCGCGAAATACGAGTTGCTCGGTCGTGCGGTCGTCCGAAGGTGGCTGGAAGTGCGAGTCTTTTCTATTTCCCTTCAACTTGCTTGCAATCCGTCGGTCGGCCGTTCACTTTCATTATTGCTCACGCAGAAGAAGAGAAGGCGACAACGAAGGACGATGGCGGCACCGCGGCTCCAGGGCACGATATGGAAGCGCAACGCGGGCTTTCTGCGCCCGTGGAGGAGCAGGTAATGTAACTTGATATCGCGCATGTGTGTGCGAGGATGTGTTTGGTTTTTGGATGATAAGCTAAAACTTGTGGATTGTTGCGCATTTTTCCTTTTGCTTTGCGATTTCCGCATTTTTTGTGGCAATGCAGACCCGCGCTGGTGACGGACGACGGCTTCCTCCAGTACAACAAGAAGAAGAGCAGCAAGTATGTGCGCTCTATGTATAGCTGATGCATAGATGCATGTATGGATTTGGTGCTGATCTTGTGGCGTGTGTGTGTGTGTTTGCTCGTTTCGCAGTGGCAAGATGAAAGTGATCGATCTCGTTACGGTGCGTCGACTTGCAAAGCAGACAGAATCTTGCTATCGAATAATGATGGTTTGATATGGGTGTGGCTTACATGGTTACTATATTTACTACTGGTTGTTGGTACTGCACAGTCGACCATCTCTCAGAAGGTTGTGCACTCCCACGGCTACTACAGCTTTGAGGTGCAGAATGGGCAGAAGAACTTCACGCTTGGGTTCCCAGAGAAGTACGAGGCTGAGATGTGGCTCGAGGTGCTGCTCGAAGTCGCAGGTACGAATTGACTTGAGAAACGAGTGCTCGATTGTGCGCGAGCTATTGCCACTGAACTGTACGTATGCCCTAATGATGCACTTTGTTTCTTCTCGTTTTGCAGATGAAAACGCTGCTGGTCGACGCGCATGGATGGCAAATCTGAGGCGCATGCTGACGCTGACGCTTCGCGAGCGAAAGGATCTTGTGCCAGAGATGAGCGAGCGCGACTGGGTCAACGAGTGGATGTTCTGTCTTCGGTTAGCATTGTGTGCATTTATAGCTGCATTAGCGAGCCGCATGCTGATAATTCTCTCCTTTTTTGCAGGTCCTTGAAGAACAGCGATATGAGCTTGATCTCACGGCGGCGACGGCTGAAGCGATTATACACGGTGTGTAGCTTGTTTTCATGGTTCTATTCGTGCTGCTTGATGAATTCTGTTGGCCTAACTTTTGGCGATTGGTGTGACAATCACATGTGGAACAAACAGATCTGGCTCCAGTTTCAGTTGTTTGCTGAACTTCTCGCGGAAATCTTCTTTACAACCGTCCAGGCTCGGGATTCGGATGGATTGGTAACCCTCAGCTCGAAGCTGAGTGATCACACCTTGGATATTGACAGCGACCAGCGATCGGTTGAATCGTCGGCTTCGTCATCGAATGGCCACTCGTCTGTGCTCGAGAAGTCTCCTCGTCCAGCCTCTCGATCGAGCAACCTCGGAGACATTGATGAGCTTCGATTCAAGACGATCCGGCTGCAGTTTGGGTCGAAAAGCTGGCGCGGTCACAAACGATTAGAGAAAGAAGTGGACCAATTTGCACGATTCCGGGCAGTGATGGACTTTGTGCTGGCCGAGAAGATCGTGGACGCAAAGGTGATGGAGAAGCTTCCAGCATTCCCGCTGCTTTCTGCGTTTTCGGTTCGTGGTGTGCGGGTGGTTGCTACAGCCGAGCTGATACGCGATCGTTCTACCGTGGTTTCGATGGACAAGCGCGACCTGATGGAGCTTGTCCAGGCACTCAAGATCACGAAGATGTTGCGCACGTTCCCGTACAGTGAACTTCCTGATATCTTGGTGCGAAAGTTCCCGGGCAACCAAGAGAGAACGTTGATTGGTGTGAGTACACGCTATGACGATGTGTTGCTGCAATCGCTGCGATCTTCTTTGGTGCATGGAGTTTTGATTCGAGCAAGCAGTAGTGAGAACGATGGTTTCGAGCTTTTGACGGCACATGATATGAGCGAACTGGTCCAGGGGAAGGAGGCGCACTGGATTCCCTACCTCGACATGGTCTATTATCAGCTTGAGTCAAGTGCGGCACCCGGAGTCGAGAACTGGAGAGCAAAATCGTTCTTGCTGAAAGTTCCCAGCGCTGTGATCACCGGTGACATTGTGGTATCGATCGACGCCGAAAAGTGCAGATTGCCGCTTGATCTGAAAGAGGGGTTTGTGATGAAGCAACAAGTTGAAGTGCATCCGCTGGTTCGACGCCTGGAAGACGTGAAAACAAACTCGGCCCGAATTAATGTTGTCTCGACCAACGGCGGAGGATCAAATTTGCTCAAGGCTGACGCTGGCGTTGCACTGGCGAAAAACTCGGAGCAAAGTCTGAAGAACCTGTTCGCTCAGTACATCAAGGGTTTCGCGGCGCAGCTTGTCACGTTTGGAGATTCGCCCAGTGTGCCGCCTCAGCAGACAACACAGCAAACAGCGTCAAATTCTTCCCTGCAGCGATCGAATTTGGCAAGGTCAAACACTGATCCAGCGATGTTTGGAAAGTCTGATTACGTCGCCTTGAATGGCGGAACCGAGCTCACTCTGCGCCGTCGCAAGTCTTCTGTAGCCACAGTTGGCGCGGTGATGCACAGCGGACCGGACACTTCGACGACGTACGTGATTGACAGCATTCACCTGCGAGAAGTTATGCGTGAAAGCGGGGTCAACATGCGGTTCCTGCCGCTCGTGTTTGAATATGTACAAAGCGCTCGCCAACCAGGTGTGAAAACATTGGTGGCGAGCGAGATTATCGCGCGAATGGCAAAAACCCTGTTCCGGTACCAGTTGTTCAACGACCAGAACGTTTCGACAAGCCATTGGCAGTCGAAGAAAGAGCGATTGATCAAGTTTATCGATTCTATCATGCATGGAATCTTCCATGACGATCTCCCGACGCGACGATGCCCGATTCAAGAATGTGTTGGTGACCAGTTCTGGAATGTCGACGCTCCAACTTTACTGGTGCTAGGACCATTTGCCTCCAGTGCTGCATTGGATTACTCCTGCATCGGTTCTAGCTCAGCGATCGCGCAGTATCGCCAAGTGATTCGAGGAAATCCGTCAGTGCTGTTCAACGCGTTGCTGCACGCTTTCGATGCCCAGCTGACGAAATCGATTTTGCCGGATTTGCACGAGAACCGATTTGTATCGATGCCGTTCCTTCGGAATGAATACGATCTCGTTTTTCGCAACGAGAACGGTGACCCAAGGCTTGCGATGCAACTCCAGCCAGATCTTCTGTGGAGCAACTTGCAGTTCTTCCAACTTCAATTCAACGAGTTGAAACGGCAGTCAGGTGCGGCGAACAACTTGAGTGGACCCAGGGGGAGCGAAAGACCTTCCGACTTGTCTGACACCTTTGCAGAAAGAGACTCACACCGCAGCTATTTCGCAGACATTGTGGAGCATGTTCGTCAAAGCTTGGATCATTCTGACGAATTCAGGATTGAGATGGCTTCAAGAACTTGGGAGGAAGCTCACGCTGTTCGATCGAGATTGGTGAAAGCACTTCGCGCAGCAAGCGTGTCTGACGAAAGTCGTGGGATTGCGAGGGAATACTGCGAAGAGGCAAAAGAAATCATCAACGGAAGCCCGTCGGTATTCCCAGTGGAATACATGATCGCTCTGCGCTGCCTGGAGATGGTCAGCTCCACCGATGATCACATTCTGTCGGGGTCCGAGGGGTGGAAGGAGATCCTGTCGCTTCTTCGCTTCTTCTACCGTCCTGCGAATCAGTCCCAGTTCGCGAAGAGCTCCTCATCGCACCCTTTGTTCTCAATCATCTACTTCATGATTCACTTGGGCGGCATCAGTGGCACCCTATCCCCGAAAAGCACCGAGTCGCTTCGTACCCAGTTAGAGATCAATCAAGTACAACAGACATGGCTGAGTGTGATCGCAACAGTCGACGCTCACTGCAGACGCACTATGACAAAAAGTTGGACTGCGGATCCAATCAACGCAATCGCGACGAAGGCGGCGTCGTTCGAGTTCGAGAAGTCCCGGTCGTTGCACAAGCAGATGAGCACGAGCAGCCTCAGTAGTAACGCCAGTGACGACCGGAGCGATTCAATGAACAATCGAGGCGAGGTGAAACATGCGCAGACAGCACGGGCAATGAGCACAGATTCGGCATTGACAGCGTCTGCTGTCCGACAAGACGTGCTGTGGTTCGTTGAGTGTTTTCTCATCCCTTCTGTGCAAACTGGGTCGTGGAAAATGTCTGGCGCCAATTTTTCGGGCGTCGCTATGAACGCGTTATCGTCTCTTGAAAATTCGGGTTCGAATAACAAACAAGCACCTGGCATCGCTCTGGTGTGGGGAGAACCTTTTGGGTTGTCTCTGGACGAAGAGTCCCAAATCGCTGCAGCGCTGAGCAAGTCCAGACTGGCAAACCTTCACTCGCAGCCGTCTCCAGATCGCTCGAAGGTTGAGATTTTGAAGTTTCCGTCGTCGCTGCGCCGAGTTGTCCAGGTTTCGTGTGGATATCGCCACACAGCACTCGTGACGGACAACCGCTACTTGTACACCTATGGGTATGGTGAGTGCGGTCGCCTTGGGCATGGAGATGAAGAATCGATCACGTCGCCGACTGCTGTGAGTTTCTTCGTCAGTCTGATCGAGACGGTTGGTGCCAACGTCGGTGGCATTGCGCAAGTTTCCTGTGGACGAGAGCATACGATGGCAGTTTTGGTGAATGGCGAGCTATACGGATTCGGATGGGCTGAAGCTGGTCGCATAGGAACAGGAGACACTGGCAGCGTCGTGTTCCCGACAAAAGTCACAGCTATTCAAGATGTCAAGTCAGTAGCTTGTGGCCGTGAGCACACGCTTGCGTTAAACAAGCAGGGCGAAGTGTTCGCGTTTGGAGCAGGCTTTGGAGGTCGATTGGGAAACGGGTCCGAGTCGGATGAGGAGTTTCCTGTACGAGTGACAGCTCTTGATGGCGAGAAAATCGTCGATATTGATGCTGGCGAGTGTCATTCTGCGGCTGTCAACGTCAAAGGAGAAGTGTTTACGTGGGGATTCGGAAGCTCTGGTGCACTGGGGGACGGGACGCGTGATAACAGCTTCTTCCCGACCAAGATTTCAGGACCCTGGACCGGAGATACCCACGATGGAGACACAGCGGTTGTGACGTCGATTGCTTGTGGCAGCTACCACACCCTCGTCAGTACGAGCTCGAGAAAGTTGTACGGATGGGGAGATTCAGCGGCAGGTCAGCTTGGCGACGAGCACATTTCGTCGCCAGATATGGTCGTACTGTCGCCCAAAGAGATCCAAATCAAGTCTACTCTTGAACAGCCGAAGTCTTCGGCCACTGTGCCGGGGGTGATTCGGGAGATCGCATGTGGAACCTTCACCTCGGCGGTGTGTATGGAAGACGGGAGATTATTCATGTGGGGCTCGCCTGCCGCAGGAAACGGAGCGCAACTGAAAACAGAGGACGCGGAAGTTGCAGGCGTTGATGCGCTGAAGGAGTTTTCGATCTCTCGGATCGCTTGTGGTGAGTACTTTTTTCTTGTTCATTTTTCGTGCTTCTATCGAGTAGTTGATTCTAATGTGCGTCCTATTTTTGTGTTTCGCAGGTGCCTACCATTCCGTGGTGCTGACACGTGGGTTGGAGTACTGTTAAATGTGAGAATGAAAAACGTAACAAGAGTCGTTTTTCGTACAGAACAGATAGAGATATGAACTTGCCATTTACTCCCACCTGATAACCACCGTTCACGTTGCAGATGATAGTGACCGTTATCCGGACTCACATGCTCTGAAGAAGCGCTTGGTAAATTTAGGCGTGCGACTCAAACCTGAAGAGACAGACGAAGAAGAAGTGGCCATTTTCTCAGCGAAAGCAGAGGCGAAATGGAAAGAGTCGGCGGTGAGGTTTTGAGGAATCCGATGCGACGCAGAGTACAGCTGAAAACACGCGTGCAAGAGCTCGTCGAGACGGAATTGGGTCGAAAAGGAGCAGGACGCGATGGTGCAGGGCAGATCAGCACCGAGCACAGCAGCTCGGGAGACTGGAACGATATCGGGATCATCGTCACCTGCACAAGTGCACATCACCATGCCTGCCGCGCAAGGAAAGAAAGGAGTAGTTCTCTCAGCGACTCAGCTAGACACAATTCATCGAGATCGTCAGGTGATGCACCGGCAGCTTTCGTTCAGCGACGTTGTGCGTGGCACTTTCGGCGCGCATCCAGTCAAAATGTTTCTCTATGCGTGGAGTGTTGTCATCATCATGATGGGGCTCGGCTTGTTGGCGCTCGGTCTCTACCTGCTGTACTTCCAAGAGAATGTGCACATTGCTCCAGCTTTTGTGTACTACGTGGCGACGTACACAGGACTGGCGCTGTCGCTACTCTCAGGACTTGGCTTGCTCGGACTTCAGCAGCAGCGCAGGTGTGTGACGGAAGGCAAACGGAACTATGCGCTTGGAACGGTGAGAACATTGTAATCGGTGGATTCTCTTGCTGTGACTATCCCTGAGTAGTCAAGTTGTGTATTAACAATTCCTTCGTTTCGTGATCTGTAGTTCATCTTATTGAGTGTGGCTGGCTCTGCGATCATGATCATGGGAGGAATCGTCGCGCTCACGCTGCTGGGTGTCGTCAAGAATGCAGAAATCAACAACTTTGCACTCCCGAAAGTGCGATACTTTGAGACGACAGTGATCACAAATCTGCACGACTACGTCCTTGGGGACCAGAATGGATGGCGAAGCATTCAACAGAGTTTTTACTGCTGTGGGTACATTAACGTGAGCGAGTTGAAGGACAGCAGTGCAGTACCCTGGGATACGTCGCTGCTCAGCATGGTGAACGAAATCAACGCTGTCGCGGGAAAGTATTGTACGAAGAGGTCCTCCGACTGTTCTACAGAGATAGGGTTCTCGTGCCCAAATAAAGGTCGCTCCTGGTGCCGAAGCGAGTTTTACCCGCTCATGCGCAATAACTACAAGCTGATCGGGATCTTCGCGCTTGTCATGGGTGGCGCGCAGCTGGTGTCAAGTGCATTCGGCTTGTTCACGCTTCTGTGCGACGTGCGCATGCTGCCAACGAGGTCTCGAACAGTTGAGGTGCCACGTTTGGCGCTTGCTCCAACACAACGCCCACCACCCAAGGCGCCTGACAACCGCGGTGGAAAGAACTAGAATGTGAAAAAGGGATACCAGTGACGACATGACAACGCTCTCGATAAGCTGACGAGCCAAGTTGATTTCGCCCTTGGCTTGCATTGCGCTCAATTGCTAACCCACTCAACAAGCTGCACTTTAGGTGAGTGTGAGAGAGAATGTGATTGCCAGTAGGTACTCTATAGAGTGCGAGAGAGTTAATTATGGCTCGAAGCTGTTGGCGAATGATTATTATTAACCTGAGCGTCTAAAGCAGCCGCAGGACCTCAAAGCTTCAAGCTTCAGAGCACCTGAAGTCAGTTTTCAATACTGCAGGACGCACGTGTGTGTCTGCAGAGAGTGACTTGAGCATTGAGGGCAAAGCGATGGCTGATCAGGATCACGAAAAAGACCAGCAGCCGCAACAGCAGCATCCAGCCTCCGAGTCCAAGCGAAAATCTCGGTACTACACGCCTCACGAAGTTGCGATGCACAACCAGGCGCAGGTGAGTAAAGTGATCCAAATGCTTTTAATCTTCCGATCCCATTCGTAGAGAAAGCTGAGCTTTTCCCTTCATTACGTGCGATTTCAACACGAAATGTTTGTATTCAGGATTGCTGGGTCTCCATCAACGACCGAGTGCTAGATTTGTCCGAGCTGATCACGGAGAACCAAGGTCCGACAGAGCCTTTGCTGATGATCGCACGAACACGTTCCGGCAACGGCATTAAACTGACAAATATGTTTGGCTTCTGTCAGGAATGCTAACGCGGCCGCTTGTTCTCCACGCTGGCGAGGACATTTCGCACTGGTTCGATCCAGAAACAGAGGATGTACGTGCCCAGATCCTGTTCCCTCTGCCAAAATGGTCGCTGGACTATCCCTTCATCATCATTAACTTATGGTACTTTGTTGCTCGCAAACACACCAACAAAAACTCCAGATCAAGTACCACATCGACCCGGAGCGCAATATCTCGCTCCCATTCCTACCCTACGGTCGATTCCTCCACGTCGCTCCGCTCGAGCCATCGGGCAACTGGAAAACCTCGGATTTCCTGCCCTGGTGGAAAGACCCGCAGTTCATTGTAGGCAAACTGACCCGAAAAGCGCGCTGGATCGAGATTGTGAACGTGCTCACACAGCAGCGCCACTCGCTCGAGGTTTGCGAAGAAGAGACGATCGAGGACATCCAGAACCGGTACCTGGAGATGAACTCCCACGCCGCGAGCTATACATGGAAGTACTTGGACGACGACGAGTTCGTGCCGCTACAGATGAAGAAAACGCTGGACGAGAACGGCATCCTGGACGAGTCGTGCGTGTTTGAGCGCTACGACATGGACGAACAGCGTTACAAGCCCATTCTGCACCTCTACTTTAACGACGACCTCACGATTTTATAGAGAGGACAGGTGCTGTGGTGGTTGCTTGACTCTTGCTTGACCAATATACTTGCTATTGCATACTGCTACCTGAGAGTGTTCAGTAAAGGTTCGTTGGTTGCACAGGTGTGTGTATTATTACCTGTTGGTTGTGATGATGGTTCAGTTCAAACACAGCGCCGCTTCTAGAGGTCGCGCTCTCTCAGCCAAGCTCTCCACATTTCGAGCACCAGATAATACACAACAGAGTTGGACATGCGATGATCACACGGTTCGTGCCTAGTTGTCCCGGCCCTGGAGCGAGCGGCTTGGATGATGCAGGCAGCCACACAACTCGCAGTGTACGTGCTGTCACCACCGCAGCCGCCGCCGCCGCCGCCAGTACATCCACGCCTGAAGACATTCTCCGACAGGCTCACGCAATGAGTCTCGCGGGCATTTTCAATCAGATAGGTGAGTCCTCTCCAGCCAAAGCTCGAATGGCATACACCAATTGTTTGCTGTCAGAGCTAGACTAATGCTGTTATTACTGTGGCCGACCAATTGCTAAATCAAGCTGCTATTGCGGAGCACTCGTTCGAGATCTTCAACGAACTCAAGGACGAAGGCGCGCGACTCGGCGAGAGGCTCCAGCGAATCCAGACGCGAGTGAGCACGATCGCGCAGATCGTTGCGATTGCAAACGATAGCGAGCAACGCAATCATTTAATCGCGACGAAGCTACCTACGCGAGAAGAGTGTGGCGCTGTGCTTGCGATCCCTGAATTCAGTTTCTCACGCACCGTCAGGCACTCAGCGCTCGCCAAGGCATACGCAAAGTGTGAGCCGATACCTGCTCTAGAACTGGTACGAAGGAATTGCTTAAGCTGTAGGCTTTGCTGCTCTGAGATACTGAATTAATTTGTGGTTTATGGACTCAGTTTGACGAATTCTGTCAACCTCCCCAACCTGCGACGGACAAATCTGGATCTCTACCGCCACCTTCAAGCTCCTCTTCGTCATCAAGGAAGAAGTACAGCAACCCGGGGTTCTTTGTGGATGAGTGGATGAAAAAGGAGACTTCGAGACACCAGCGAGCGCTTCAGGCGAAAGAAGAACGGCGCCGCGAGCGCCGTGAGCTCAAACGAGGCGTGAAGTCACTATCGTTGCCTCAGCAGCAGCAAAAGCAGCAAAGTCTGGTGCGAGAGGACCAAAGTGAGACTTCCAATAACAATAACAGTACACCAACTGGAAGCGAGAATGAGCCTCACAAAAGCCATCACCATCACCATCACCACCACTCGTCAAGCGGCAGTAACAAGTTTCTCAAGATTCGCTCCTGGCGGGAGATCTACGGCACTGGCGAGGGGAAAGAGCTGGCGCGACAGCAGAAACAGCAACAGAAGCAACACGATGGCTCAGTGGTGTCACCAGCAACGGGAGAAGTAGCAACAGGCGGGATGCTAGACGGGAAGAAGAAATCCTCAAGAAAGAGTATGACAGCGGCTGCGGCAGCATGCAATGATGAAAGCGCAGAGAGTCCAGCCTTGCCGCCAATGTCGATGGTCCAACCACTACCTCCACCATCGTCTCCACTCCCACTCACATATACTGATCCAGAGGGAAATGTTCGTCAACCGGAGCAGCTCCACTTCAGCTATGTACCATCGATCTATGCGCCTCCTCCTCCACCACCTCCAGTGTCGGCGGCGTGCTCAGGGGCGTTCATGCAAGAAATCGACGACGACGACGAACTGTTCTTTGATTTCGCCGATGAGCCTGAAGTGCGTGTTTCGACAGAGAACAGCAACAACCACAACAACACTACACCCGACTCGGAAGAGTTTGTGGACCACGGTCTGTCATACTACTACGATCCAGCCTCGACAATTCACCAGTTGGTACCACCGCCTCCGCCGCCACCACCTCTGCCGCTACCAATTGGTCCAGTTTCCAACGACGGGAATGAGCCAGCGTTCAGCGACGTTCTGGTGGACAGCGATTGTCTAGATGGGCAGGGCGACTTTGTGCCTCCTCCACCACCACCACCGCCACCTCCACCGTCATCCGCAACTGAATCGTTGTCAGTTGTCTCAGATCCTGGGTATGCGAATACCCCGATCCCATCGAGATCACTTTCGTGCCTGCTGCAAGAGATTCAACTCGGAACTCCACTCCGCCATATCAAGGTATGACTGTCAGATGCTGTTCTCTGTATCGCCCTATTTGCATTCTGAAAACCAGGTGCTGACATATACGTTATGTGTGCATCTTACTGCTGTATGCCACTCTATAGATTGACGAAGGAGAGGAGGGAGAGGAAATAGAGGGTGATGAGTCCGTTGATGGCCCTGGGAACTCGAGACCGAAAACTGAACGTAGAGAACCAGCGAACTCAGAAGCTCCAGCATCCCAGCTAACCTTGCTCGAGCAGATCAAAATGGTACGCGGCTGTATCCCCTTCCCCCTCCTATGTATTGAGGTTCACCAGATAACCAACCCTTTAGCAACCAACTTACAGACCCTCTATTCTCTCTCTCAATCAACAGAAGCAGCGCAACCTCCGTCCAGTGGAGCCTCTGGCGCCTCGCCGACCGTTTCAAATCTCGAAGAGCGCGGCGCCGTTTGCCGACTCGATTGCGCGCATCCTGGAGCGGCGCAGTCTGATCGCATACGACTCAGACAGCAGCAACAGCGATGCGAGCGACAACGAATGGTGAGGAGGCAAAAGAGTGATCCAAACAGCTTAAGAAGACTACGTCAAGTATTTCCACTCTCTTTTGATTGAATGCAGTGGATGAGTTGACCTTTACCTCGAAATCGTCACTATCAGCACCAGACTTCTCTCCATGAAACATCACCACCACAGACAAGTAACCCTGCAAGGCTCTTGGCCTCAACGGGATTCCAGCGAAAGTATACCAGCTCGACCCGCTACTCTTTGCTCGACTGCTCGTCCGGGTCTTTGACCACCAAGTGGGACGCGGCTCGCTTTTACCGAGCCAAAGACGGTCAATAGTGTGCCTGCTCTTCAAAAAAGGCGACCGGCGTGACCCAGCGA